>JBBPOJ010000364.1:0-29156 GCA_038091395.1 Leccinum rimulosum
GAGGATTTTGGTGGATGCCATCCTCAAGTTCAGATTCAACAGAGCTTACACTATGGATGATAAACTGGAAAATGGTGAGCCTCTCTTTATGCCAAATTAAAAAAAAATCCTCATAATAAATAATATAGTCACAATCTATTTTCCCAGGTTGACATCTACTCAGATTTCAAGGACACTGCTTTCAAAAATATGATCATTAAGGAGCTTAACAGGGTCCCTGAGCAATTTGTTGAAAGTGTTTGGCTCTTACTCATACTCAATGTTTTTCCTTGCATTCTTCCATTCAAGCTACTGGTAGTCAAGGATACTTCCAAGTGGGTTCTGGTTGCTGAAAAAATGTAATGCATTATGTGGTGATTGCCCCTCAGACCACAGGGACAAGTAATAGCCTTTTAGTCCACTTGAGATGGCAACAGGAGCTTGTGGAGGCTATTGAAGAACATTTTCAAGCCACTATTAGAACTACTGACACCTGTGTGTCATAATCAACTCCATTTCTCTGCTTCTCATGAGTATCGATATATAGTACTTTATATCCAAGAATTAGAAATTATAATTCATTTTATCTATAGCTTTTTAGAGATGCTTTGCAACATGCTAGGGCCATATCCTGCAATGTGCATTAAACATTGATTGTAGTATACAAGGATATTTGAAAATCCATGTCAATCACCATTTCCAACACTGGCTTATCAATGGATCACATTCTCCTTTCAGATGATATTTTATTTTTTTCAAACATGCCCCCACTTATCAAGAAAATTGGACCCTAGAGAAAATGTTACGACTGTCTCCTGAGTTCATACTATGTCTTCTCTCTCTCTCTTCTTGCTTCTCTTATTGACTTTACTTCATCTTCACATTGTATCATAGATCTTGGGCAATTTCATGTCATGTTCCACATCGCTGATGATCCGACTTTCCCCTATCTTTGTTTCTCTTCTTTCCTATCTCCATTCTGACCTTTTCCTATCTCCATTCTGATCTTCTGACTCATGATGACATTATCACTTCATCATCCAACTGTCATCATTCAATCATTGTATGATTAATCCTCCACAGCTTCTTACTCATCCCTACTGCGGATGACGCTGTAAATACTCAAGAATGAGTGTGAGGGTGCGAGTGGGGGTTGTCCCAAAGGATCCTGTGGGTCAGGTAAGGGTTAGACAACAATTCCGAGCCAAGGAAACAATGAGCCGGCTAGATTCCGGCTGGAAAAAGGAGGTCCAGAGCGCGGGAAAGGCGGACCGGAGTGTCGGAAGCGCGAGAAAGGACTAGGAAATGGGTGGAACGTGTCGAGGAAGGTGAGACGAAGTGTAAGATGGCGAGGGGACGTGCTTGTGAGGTGGAAAAGAAAGATCAAAACGTAAATTCCTGCAAAAATACAACAGACAGGGTTTTATAGTCCTCGAGCATACTCGGGACTGCTAACAAACTATGAAGGAAGTATAAACAAACTCTAAAAAAGGCTAAAAGCAAAAGGGGAATGAGGAATAGCAAAAACAAATCAGTCCGAGCATGTCGGAAGCGCGGGAAAATGGTTCCGAGGCTCGGAACAGACTTGGAACGGACTACCGGAGCGACGGAAAGGGGTCGGACCGCGGGAAAAAGGGTCGGACTGGAGCGGACTAACACAGGATGAGTCGGAAAACGATCAGGAGCGATGGGAATGGTGGACGGAGGCCCTATATCATCTCAGGGAGCATCTGAGCTCCACAACGCCCCGGTCTGACCTCACGACCTCACTCACCTACCTCGCTCTCTTTGGCCTCGGTGCGTTCATGATGCGGGGTGCGGGGTGTACCATCTGCAACATGTGGGACTGGGATCTTGAAAAGGCAGTGACTCAGTCAGTCCAGTCCAGTCCAGCATTTAACGCAGTGCGGTGACTCACTTGCATGATTTTTTTGGGGGGGACAGCGAACGCAGACACGACCAGTGCGTGGTGACATCACGCGCTATCAGGTGCTCGGGTTTCTCGCTGGACAGTTGACGGTCGGGATGGGTCTCCTGCTGCCAAAATTGAACATGTACAGGTGCGTTTAACCCCTTGGTTTCTGTGTTTGTATTTCCTGATGTGACGACAGCATCCTCCTTGGCGCCTTGTCCCTCACCGTCATCACTGTATACCCGGTCATGAAGTGCTTCACGGATTGGCCGCAGGCCGTTGGCGTACCAGGCTTCATGGTCGACGTTAGCTCCGACGCAGACAAAAACCAAGCCAAACAAGAGGTGACCGGAGTGATTGACGCACCTCGTTCCACACCCGCATCAGTGTTTGCATCGCACACACGGCGGTCGACATTGGCTCCAACGCGTACAAACACCAGGCTAAACAAGCAGTCACCAAGGAGACTGGAGCAATCAACGCACCTCGTTCCACACCCGCAGTGGTCGACGTTAACTCCGACGCGGACAAAAGCTTGGGTGCTAGATATGTGCAGGAAAAGGGATGCCTTCCCGGGACACGCGTGCCCTTGCTTCGTGATATCTGTGATATCCTCAATAACAAAGACGCCCCAAGAGCGTGCTTGCTCACTGGCATGGCTGGATCGGGCAAGTCAGCAGTGGCTCACATGATCGCTCGACTGTACAACGGGCAGAAGCGACTGGGCTCGTTGTATAATCTATTGCTTCTCCAGTACCGATGTCGCAAGGCGAAACCCCCAAAAACTGTTCAGCACTATCGCACGGTACTTGTCTGATCACGATCCGCAGTACAAATCTGCCCTTTGGGATGTCGTGCAAGACGACCGTGCGCTTCGCATGTCTGTATCACCCGCTGAGCAGATCGAGCTGCTCATCATTGAACCCTTTGGGCATGTCAACTGACCTCAATGTCGGCATCCGCTTGTTTGGTGAATATACGAGACCCCTTGTAAAGTAAAAAAGACGGCCGTAATTATATAATTTATATAATATAATACCTACTTATCGGACAACCGGCTCGAGCTGCAAAAGCTGCGGTTAGCCGAGTCGAGCTGAGCCATATGCTGTGCTAAGCAGAGCTCCCCATTGGCTCGGCTAAGCCAGGTACACAGCTACAGCTTCAGCTGGCTAATAGCCGGAGCTGCAGCAACACTACGGGCCCTTCATATATATCTACAACATAGCAGCAAGACTTGAGACTAGGATAAAAGCTTATGATGTTATGAGATGTTCTCCTCCTGGCCTTTTTTTGTTCAATGCAGTCATACAGTAGATGCTGATAGCTTAGAAAGATATGGAACATCTGCTTGCATGTATTTCCTTGAGTTCCATCACTTTAGTTGATTTACTGTGCTCTCTGATGGGTCAGAAATCACCATTTTCGACATTTTCAGCTTTTGGGAAATAGAAAATAATATATTGCAGATATCAGCACTGTGGGGGAAATATATAGATACAGTCCTCCCTTCGCATTGAAGGGATTCCATCCAGAATTGAGGGCAGGAGGAGTCAAAGAAGCCTCCTGGAGCGTGGGAAATATATCAAAAACATTGAAATGTTGAAACAACATCATGAGTGGCACTGATGGCTTGCAAAATCCATGGAACATCATTTTACATTCATTATTCTGACTTATATCACCTCACATAATTGACTTCAAGCCTTGGCTCTTATAGCTACAACTCCCCAATCAGTTTGAAGACATTGACATGGGTGGTCAGTAGAGAAACAACATGTTTACCAGCATGGGAAATCAATCTAAAATATTGGAGACTTAGAAAAACATGTCATTGTGAGCTCCACATTGCATATCTGAGTATTATAAGTGGTAGGATATGTTGATCCTATTTATAAAAGCATATCATGACATGTGCATATCATAATCTATACAACCACAATGCAAAGATTGCAAACATGCATACTATACTGCCACCCACTATGTATAAATCACACTCACTGTAAAAAGCACATTCCATAGGAGAAAAATAAAACATAAGTATGATGCATGTTTTGGATACAGACACATCATAGAAACATATTCTACAACTCAGAATGCTTGGCATGCATTGTGGAGCTCACAATGACATGTTTTCAAAGTCTCCAATGTTTGTGATTGATTTCCCATGCATATTTTTTACTCCTCCTGGCTTCAATTTCTGTCAGATCACCTCCAAAATGATAAGAGAAGGCTAATATAGTAGTTGCCCTGATGATATATGTTATGGATGCTATTCTATTCCCCAAGTACTGAAAATCTCGAAAATGGTGAATTGAAATCCTGAATCTTAGTGTTCTGCTGACCTGGCTTGGCTCAAAAGACCTGGCTTTGGCTTGGCTTGGGAGAGCTCAGGCCCAAAGAAAACACAAGCCAAGCCCCAAGCTCCGAGGCCATGAATCAAAGCTCAGCTTGGCCTGATGCTGGGGCTCATGGCCTAAGCCACGCCTACATAGAGAGTACCAAAAATAATATGTACATTGATCTCAAAAAGTGTTACATGTAGGACTAATCATCATACAAGCCACCATTAGTGTCATCACCTGCCTCGCTGTCACCACTATCCTGGCTCGGCTCATCCTGCATGGCAGTCTCGGCCAGTAGCAAAGGGTCTTCACGAAACAATAACTTTGATTTAGTGGTGCACTTTTGAAATTGTAGTGCCTCTACGATGTCCGACTTGAGGCAGTTGTGTCTCTTGCTGATGGTGATTCCAGCAGACGAAAACACCCATTCAGCAGAAACAGAACTTGACATAATGGGCAGAAAATCACGTGCAAGTGATGCCCAGACAGGATATTGCATCAAGTTGATGCCCCACCATTGAATGATGGTCAGGTCACCAAGGTGGTCCTGTGTGGTGAGGTACTCATGAAAACCATGTAGTCATGGCCTTGTTGGATCGTCCCATGGCTTGCTTGCATCATTTGAAGAGGGCACGGCACCGGTAGTGTTCGAAAGTCTGGTCTTAAGATCGATAAAAGACCAATTTGAGACCGAACCGGACCGACCAAGACCGGACCTAAGTGGTTCGGTCTTGCTAGATTTTAAAAATCCAGTCTCAGTGTTTTGATTTTCAAAAAATTCGAAAAACTGGTCAGGTAAGACCAATCTTTTGAGGTAGGCTCTATTGTCCCCTATTTGGGGGTACATATGGGGATTTTCCCTGATTTTCCCACATCTTTACAATTTTATTTGAGATAGTTATGACAGTTTCTCAAAATACCTTCTCCAAAATGACATCTCACTCGAGATCGGCCATATCGCGGGCGCATATAGGCCAAATTGCATATTCCATGGCGGACATAGAAGACACGTGACCCGGCTACCATTGGTACAGCCACCGCTAAGCGCAGATCCCACACTAATCTCTTCTCAGAAATAGGTTTTGTAAGTAGATATACTCGAGAATGACATGCATTCTTCTTACTGTCTATTTCAGGTAACTTGGCCACATGAGAAATTTACGTAAAAAACAGTGCTCATCTCCGATTGTCTGTAGCACCTCAATGCCCACTCGGAACTAACGATACCATTCGACTCGGAATAGCCCAGTAATCCCATCCCGCATAGACTGGTATGAAAAAGGCGAGTTTTCAGAAATTCGAAAATTTAGGGCTCGGGCAGCGTCAAGGCTTTTGATTCGAGTGAGTTTCGCATTCTATCTTATCATCCAGCGCTCAGAAACATGTTGCAGAGATGCCACAGATGTGTCAGACACCCACACTACGCCACGACGTTACAGTGAGGTGTGCGCCCAGGCACGACAACAATGGTGGTGTGGGCCGTGCGGCACTGGCGCAGTGGCACCACTATCATCCGCGTCGCCCTCGCCCCCTGAGCTAGAGGATGATGATATGGGTTCACCCAGATATCTCAACCCCAACCTACAGCCACACTCGATGCAGGTAGATCCCCGTGCGTACGTCCTGTCACCGCCCCCGCTCTCTCGCATCAGCGTGCAGAAGCTACCACACAATGTGCACGTTGTGCCATTGCTCCTGTACGCTGTACTTGTTTTTGCTGTTGCTGTCATCGTCGTCGTTTTCCTCATATCACCTTGCTGTGTCGCCCTCCTTCACCCCACCATGCAGCTCAGTGAGTGGAGGCAAAGGGAACGAGAAGAAGACGATGGTGTTTGGTGACCGTCGTGCACTCTCGGCGGAACGAGAGTGCGCGGCAGTCACCACATGCCGTCATTGATGCCGGAGTGGGGAACAGGTGGTCGTCGACGTGGTGCGTCAGGGTGCACGCATTGTCGTGATTGCGGACGAGGGTGTGTGTGAGAGTGTGTGTCATCGTGGACGATGTTTCATGTAACGGAGCGTATGCTGTCACCATTGCTGTTTATGTCCTTGCGTCATTGGGTCATCGTCGTCGTCGTCATCACGTCGAGGGGGCATGTCATGGTGCTGGCGGTGTGGACAAGGCCTGACATGAGGCGGGAGAGGGAGAGGGAGAGAGGGAGAGAGGGAGGAACTGACACACCGTACCATGTCATCACATTTGTCGTCGTCATTACATTCTATGTTATTGTTTGTCGTCGTCACACCGTTCGTTGTTGTCCGTTGTCATTGCATCTTCACGTCGTCACCATCGACGAATTGAGTTGAGAGTGCATGTGCACGTATTGTCATTGTTGCGGATGAGGGGTGTTGTTGTGGTGGGGGGAAGGGAACGGGGGTGCGTATGGGCGTCGTCATTGTCGTCAACATTGCAAATGAGGGGGGAGCGTGTATGTGAGCAGCGTGTCATTGCGGATAAGGGGGGCTGGGGGCGTGTGCATGTGCATCGACAACAACAACAACATTGTGGATGAGGAAGTGTGATATAATCGGGGTTGGGGAGGGTAGCGAGCTGAAAAATCTGGTGAGTGGATGGACTGCGAGTGGAATGTATGGTAAAGAAATACCTCGACGTGCTTCATGTAGTCGAAGATCTCATTGACGTACTCGCTGACCATCAAGGGGTCGTCGGCGTCCTCAGCATCGAGATCGTCCCATTCATCGCCATTTGGATCAGCCTCTGTCTCACTGTCGATGTGGATGTCGAGCGAGGGGGCAAGCCAGGCCCCATTTTCATCCGATGGTCGACAAAGAGCTTTGCTTCATCAGGTAGATCTGAGAGAGTTTGCCGCTTCTCAAAAACCCGGTTGTCATCCTCTTCGTGGACGCCAACTTTGACGTTCAAGTGAGAAGTGGTCATCCACGAGGACGTCTCTCAGCGGAAGTTTGTCTTCAAGTTCTGAAAGCGCCAGTTGCTGCTGTTGTGTCTTGCTCTTTTTCGATTTCTTCTCATTCGACAAAAACATTCTGCAAATTGCTTCGATAGTGGCCTGGACATTGGAGAGTGGAGCATCAATAAGAGCATGAAGAAATTATTGGCAGGCAGAAAACAAACCTTGAGGTTCTCGAGACCTTCAACCTCACTGCAGCGGCATTGTAACAGGAACAATGTTAGGATCGATTCCCACCCTCTCGCTACCTCTCGCTTGTCTTCCTCGGTCTGGCGTGGGCAACAAAGTTTAGTCAAAAATTCTTACCAGGCTATATGTACATACCGGTGATCGCTTGGACAAGTCAGCTCGCTGTACCTCGTGATCACATGGAAGGTGGTAGCAAGGGGGAGACGATGACCAGCTTGGGCGGCTTTGCATGGGGCGGATAAGGCGGGATCAACAATCATAGTGTCATCAGCATGCACGGGAACGGGCTCCACGTCCTCCTTTATGTCGGCTAGTGGTCGCACTTGGGGCTGGGGTACAGTGGCTTTGGAATTGCGGTGGAGACAATGGACAAGGGCGGTCGAGTGCCAGTGGATTGCGGCAGGCTTGACTTGATGACCACGCCATCAAACTTTGCCTTGGCGGAAGATAGATCGGAGGCCTTGACCTCAGGCTTGACATCCTTGGGAGCTGTTACGATTGTCTCCAGAGCTCACTATGTATCTCTTTTCTCTTTCCTTTTGCTACGCTTATCGCCTCCACTTCTTATTCACTCTGTATCTTAGATCTCGGGCGATTTCGCATTTCGTTCCACATCACTGATGATCCTCTTTCCTCCTATCCCCTGTTCCTATCTTAACTCTGACTTTTCCCTATCTTTCTGACTCATGATGACGCCATCACTTCGTCATCTATCTATCACTGTATTACTGATCCTCCGCAGCTTCTTACTCATCCATACTGCGGATGACGCGTCCCTTCCCTGTAATTCCTTCACATTCCATCTCGTTAGTATATATAGACTACTGTCTCATCTTGTAACCCTAAGCTAGAGCTACTTGGAATATCACCTGAGTTCTCTGCGTCCTCTCGAGTCCCCCGCCTCTCTGTACCTTCGAGCTTCTGCCCTCCTCGGATGTGTCCTTAGTCTTCGAGTGAAGTGACTCTCCGTGAGATCCTCCTCGTCGAACTCTCCGTCCCTTAGCCTTCGAGTCTCACCAGGCGTTACGTCTGCTCGACTATCCTTCGTCTTCGTCTTTGCTTCCAAGTCTACATCCGACCCTATCCAGGCCAGTTGTAACAGGAGCAAGTGCCAGCTTTGCCTTGGTGGCATTCTTGGGAACTTGAGCGAGGGCATCACGCTTGCACTTTCCCTGTGGGGCTGCATCGAGGTCGTTCTCGTTTGCCTTTGTATTGAAGGAGGCGGTTGGGGCTACTACACTGGAGGGCTGGGATGTGGCCATGAGTTGAGCCTTGGAGGTAGGTTTTGAGGGGTGATGGGACGAGAGGAAGCGTTCTCGTTGTGGTAAGCAGTGCAGAAACACATGTCATCTAGAAAACAAGCAAGCATTTCAACCAGGACATAATGTATATTATACTTTAGACATATACCTTTTTCATCCTAAGTCCAGAATGACATAGTGAGTGCCAAACGGTCGCGCGTGAAATTTTGAAACCTCAACCCCGCTGGACGCCTTGAGCATCTCTTGCAGTTCATCAAGGTACAAATCCTGTGTCCTTTGAATTGTTTTGAGCAAAAACTGCTATGGTCGATCAATTGATATCAAATGGCAAAATCAACTACACACACCTCAATATTGGCTTCATCCAGTACTCTATTTCCAGCCACCTGTGTCTCAGCTGGCTTTTCTTCATCGCTGGGGACCATCCCATGCTCGTAAAAACATGAGATTACCGGTCTAACAGAACGAGGTGAGACATCAAGGCCAACGGCAATCTGATCATTGTTCAACATCCGGGAGAGCCTGACAATGGCCCACTGTGTCTCTGGTGTGAGTTTTTTGCCCTGGGCCATCTCTATTAAAGCACTGGGAGTCAGTAGCCTTCTGAAACACAGAACTCCGAATGCCGAATTTCAAATTTCCGAAAACTCGCCTTTTCCATACCGGTCTATGCGGGATGGAATCGCTGAGCTATTCCGAGTCGAATGGTATTGTTTCCAAAGAGTTCCGAGTGGGCGTTGAGGTGCTACAGACAATCGGAGACGAGCGCTGTTTTTTACATAAATTTCTCACGTGGCCAAGTTATCTGAAATAGACAGTAAATCAATCATATCTCAACGACCCCTGAACCGAGTTGGATGAACAAAATATGGAATGGAAGCCAGGAATGCGTAGTACTTTTCACACCCCTGATAACCAGTTACGAACCGTAACCGAACCGGAAAACGACCGACAAAGACCGTTTTGTCAGTTTTTATCGGTCTTGGTCCGGTTTTTTCCATATCAGGAAATTCCCAGGACCGGTTCAGTCTCAGTCTTGCCCAAATTAGGCAAAAAACCAGACCGGACCGGACTTTAAAACACTAGGCACCGGCATCCGAGTCCAAGTCAGCATCACTTCCATCATCCACCACTCACTTGGTGAAAAGTGCTTGCAATTTGGGATTATTGGTAGTGATGCCACGATGAGCACAGCTTGTGTTTGGCATATCAGCGGGGTTGCAGTACATAGCTTGAAAGTGTTCTTTGTACTTTAGATGTGTTAACGACAACTTGGAGGTAATGTTTAGCATAAAACCGACACTTACGATGGACTCAGCATGCTGCACCGCCTCAAGATACAGATCTTCACCCCAGTTTGTACGCATGTAGTTGAGTTTTCGATGTGGATCGAGAACTACCATCATGGATGGTTAGTCATGCAAAACCTTGAGAAAGACACAGCACTCACTCATGGCTATGATATGGACATCAGACACAGATGTGCGGTCATAGTACTTAGAGACCTTTGCTAGTGCGACATCAAGCGCCTCGATAAATGTGCCATACTTCTTGCTCTTCGTGCAGGCTGTCCATGCCTTGAAAAAGGCTTTAAGTGCTAGTAGGGATGTGTGAAGCATAGGCTCTTGGTCTGTCGAGAAAGCTTGCTGAGCATTCTCGGCATGCTATTGCTTCGTTAGCATTATTACACATTCAAAGTGCGACATGCACCACAAGCAGAGCAAGAACGTGGCGCACATGGTCCCACTCAGATTCCATTGGCTGTATCTCCAAGAGTTTGTGGCTTTTGACACAGTCATGTTGCTCCTGCCAGGCTAGACATTCAACAAATATATTTACTTCCTGGGATGTGTTAGCAGATGGAATGACAACAAAGACGAAAATTAGTCTTACCTTCAAATCCAGTGCATATTGAAGCATTATAAACATTGATGACCAGCGGACCTTCATGTCGAGAAGTAGTTGCTTCGGGGTTGAACGAGTCTTTTAAAAAGCTCTTTTCGCTGTGCTGAAGACCGTGCCTATAGAAATGACATGTCAACATCATAAAGAACACGACACTCATTGGCCCACCTTAACTGCAATTAGTGATTTAAAGTCCAGTTGCCAGACTGATAAAAGACCGGCAACTGGACCGGACTGAAAACGGTTGCAACCGAACCTCGGTTGCCGGTTGCGCCAACTTCAAAATGTGATTGGTCTGGTTGCCTGATTATCAGAAAATTCGAAAAACCAATCTGAAAATGGTTGCAACTGCTTCAGCGATGGTACCCCTGGGACACCCATATATGGGGGCATCTCACATAATTTTCTCGCAATTTTAAAAATTTATTTGGAATTTATATCTTTTAATCTATGGTTTGGGTCGAGATGTAGTATAGCTCCACCGCTATGCTGCCGATCTATGCGATCTATGCCTCAATAGGTAGCTATACGTACCCCCTAAATAAAGTTCGCTAGTGACGGGGCACCAAGGTCATGTATTTGCACGTGATTGACTGATCAATAAAGTCAAGATTTGATGAATCAGTCAAAAATGCTTATATCTCCGCCAGATGTTAGCCGATGTACATTATTATTAGCTCAGATGAAGGGCACGACTTTGTACTACCTCCGACACAGCCATCGCTAAGCGCCAAAGTCTCATGCTAACGATCGCGAGACCGGTTTCTCAGAACACCGGTCACAACCAGTCTAGCAACCAGTGTGCAACCGTTCAGGACCGGTTTCCAAGTTCCAGTACGGTATGGCATTATTTGGGAGTGCAATTTAACCGGTTCGGTCCAGTTGCCTTCTGAAAATGTCAAAAAACTGGACTGGACCGGACTTTAAAACACTAACTGCAATGGCACAAATGATGCCAATTTCGTCTCGCTGATCAGCATTCCCAGTTAGTTCCAAGGTGTCGTGCTAGTACTCGGGTCGTAGTGTGATGTGGTGCTGTATGCACCCATTGATAATGTGGGCCATGCACCTACATTTCTCGATTAAAAATCAATATATTCATCCATACACAACAATGCACTGTAGTTGTCTTTTTCTCCCGTCGAACGGATGTCCATGTGTTACCAAAAGCAGTTCAAACTCCTCCAGCATGGTGTTGTTATTGCTTGCATTGTCGCATGTAACGTAGCCAATCTATATATACTCGGCGATCAGATGATTGAATGGCACACGAACAGTGACAAACCTTGTGTAAGATACCGGCATGCTGAACCACCTTGAAAAGGGCTTGACCAAGGCGTATTGTGGGCATTGATGAGTTGGGTGAAAACCAACAGGCCACTTTGGAGCGTCCATACGCAAGATGATGTCTCCTCCAACCAAACTGCTGTGACAACAAAATACCTGTCGATATTTGATGCCTGTCAATCATCACATGTCAAATTGACTCGGCCTTGGACAATTTGGCTCTAACATAGATGCCTATATGAGCATGGCCACGAATTAAACAAATTAGTAGCACTTACATTTAGTTGTTCCTTGAGCACTGTGAGGTTTGTTAGAAAGAGGTCAATGATGGCTTGCCAGGTGGTTTTGGGACCAGGTAGTGTGACACCATTTGAGGCACAAGAGGCCATGTCAACCACACTTTTGAAAGCTGGATGTTGGAGCACTTCAAGTGGCTATGAAATTGCATATTAGTACCAAAAAGTTGTGCAACAGTGGAGAGCTCACCTGGTCCGTCTTGATGATCCATTTAATCAGAACAGTGCAGAAGTTCAGCTCCGTGTAGCAAACAACCTGTTCCTTGGGTACGAGATCTCCATCGAGGGACACTTGCCTGCTTAGGGTAGACGTGGCTATTGCTTGCTCACGAGCCAGATTATGGCGGCGTTTGGCGTCCTCGGGAAGCATAGAGTTGAAGTTGTTTGCAGCTGCCCACTTACGATACTCAACCGGGTGGTTGGCTTGTTGGTGGCAGTGTAAGGTCGTGGCCTCATTGACGATGGCAACAGGCTTCTTGTGCAATTTTCTTCAAGTTTGTGTTCATTAATGACATTAACGAGCAATAGAAACAGAAATACATATGTGCCGTCATGTATCTAACTTGATGACTTCTATGTCCCTGAGAAGGCCATCAGTCTCATCTGGACCTAATTGCCCCGTTGGCGTGACTGGGGTGGTTGCCAAGTGGCGCTGAGGCTCGACCTTTGCCTACCAATGAATATACAAATCAAAAAATTAAAATTGTGCCATGAAGACAAACCTTTAAGCTTCTGTTTGGGTTGATGTTCCGAGTCTGACTCAGGTGAGATGGAACAGTGCGAGTTGGTATTGTCGACCTTGCGTTTTCCATGCTGCGTCAATTGGTCATCACAGAGAGGTCGTGTGGTGGCCTGAGCTTGTCAATGAGAAGAGAGTTCCAGGTCAGTGGCATTTTCAGCACATATAACCCGTGCCAACAGGGTGGTGGTTCATTTTGGCCGGCAAGGCTGTTCGGCATCAGTATTGCTGTCATTCATTTCGGGGCATAATCATTTGTTGGTTTATAGTGGGATTGGTAGAGTTGTATCAAACCTTAATTTTTTTTTGGTTGAGATTCCTTTTATGTACAGCTCAGCTTCAGCCGGCTAAGAACAGCCACCAAAGCCATGGCTTATTGGCTCAGCTCATGGCTTCCAGAAGTGCTGGCCAAGCCATAAACTCCGCCGAGCCCCTATCATGGTTTGGCTTGGCTTGGCTCTGAAGGGCCTGACTGCTGGGTCTTGCCAGCTTTCAAGCCGGGCTGGCAGAACACTAACCCTGATGAGAGCCAAGTCAATTGTTCCATGTATTTTGCAAGCCATCAGTGCCACCCATGATGTCATTTCAATGTTTCGATGTTTTTGAATATTTTCCATACTTCTAGGAGGCTTCTTTGACCCCTTCTGCATTCAATTCTCTGTGGAATGTCTTGAAAATGATAGGAGGACTGTATCTATATGTCACACACAGTGCTGTAGATTTGCCCTGACAATATGCACAATATATTAATTTATATTCTCCAAAAGCTGAAAATGTCAAAAATGGTGATTTGTGACCCATCAGAGATGCCAGTATATTAGCTGAAGTAATGGATCTCAGGAGAATACATGTAGAAATATGTCATCAATATTTTTGAGCCATCAGCATCCTGTGTGTGCCTGCATTGTGCAAAAAGGGTCAGGAGGAGAACATTTCATAACATTTCAGGCTTTTATTCCAGTCCATATTCGTTTAGATATGTTGTACTTATATATGAAGGGAATGTGGTGATGTAATTTGAAAGGCCCTATGACATATTGAAAGGCCCTATGATAAAGGGTAAAAAATGCGAATATGATTTCTGTTTTGCCTCCTATCTCTTTGTCCATCTCATACAACTATGTAAAGCCTCATTTAAGTCATGGGAATGGTTTATTATAGCATATATACTATGTCTATACACTCAAGGATTTGGTTTGTGGGGCTGGAAAAAATGGAGAAATTAATCAGTTTGACCATTTTATGATTGAATATGTGCTTGAAGTAGCCAGAATATTCAATATCGGACTTGTTAGGAAGTAGTTCCTACACTTAGTGAAGGCTGTACTAGATGTAGTAAACACCACTATCTACCATCCAACAAAGTGTCAACTTAAGGCCAAACTGCAATGATGTGGATGAGATATTACCAATCTCGACTTCCATGTTAATAAAATATAAATATATGGGTAGCAAAGTCAAATCTTAATGGAAAAATATGCAAAAAAATATGAAAAAATTGGGGTAATGTAGGGGATATAGGAGCTAAAGTAGCATAGCCACAATAATCAGTTATGACCAGTTTGGACCAGTTTTTGTCCATTTTTGAAAATTTGCAGTAGCTGGACTCTCGGTGACATGTAGTCATCATGAGACTTGTGAGTGGCACAGTGCATATGAAGATTTCCACCTTTTAAGCGACCTGGATCTGGATTCTGGACTGGCCTATGGGGGAAACATATCTGCAAAGCTGCCCCGATATCTTCACCCACCCTTGACCCTTGAGGCCACAGTTCAATAGAAACAGGATGGGTTGAATGTCTGATGACTCTGATTGTCGATGTCATTACCAATCAGAGATGCAGCTGAATGATGATCGATGATCAACGGTGAATACATTCAAGGATTATAAAAGATGTAAAAAAACATGCATAGGCAATGTCACCGCCATTGTGCAAGCGATACAAATGATAACAGCAAATGGAGATGTCCATTGACAGGAACAAGAGGATTGATCGCTGTGACAGCGTAATTGTAAGAAGCAAAACTCAATTTGAACCTGTTAGGGAATGGCCAAGTTGCCTCCTAGACCTTGCCCTTTTCCAGCCTTGAGTTAGGCTTTCAGATTCATCTTCTAACTGACTCAATACATGTTTTGATTCAAGAACTAATGAGTACCCATTCTCTTCACCCTAAGAGTTTATCCTGTTCAATGGTTATGGCTGTACGGCATCTGTGACTAGCCAGTCAAGCTGGAGATATTTGTCAAAGCACAAAATGATGTATTGGTGGTCTTTCAACAGCATATTAGAGTTGGCATTAATATAGGCAGTACTATTTTCAAGCAAATATAGCAAATATGCATTGGTTCCAATTGCTATGCTGTTGAGAGACAAGATAACATGTTTGTACGCTTATCTGTGTCGGTGGGAACCACATAGATGCCTTTGAAGAGGTCAGCGAGCTCCTTGATTAGCAAGGATAACACGTTGTAATTGGGAAAGAGGGAAGCTGTCAACTTGGTTTGTGAGGTTATCACGCTGTGCATAGTGTTGTGCTTGGCCTGGCTTCGGGCTGCAAGCCAGGCCGAGCCAAGCTCATTTAGGCCGAGCCAAGCCGGGCCAGATGGCAGAGCTTATCAAAGCTTTTGGCCCGGCTGCTGAGATATTGCGGCCGTAAGCCGGGGTCAGCGCCGGGGCAAAAGTGTGCGTTGCAGTGTCGAATGTGCGCAGCACGCTTCTTTGATACTTCAATAGATGTCCTGGCAGTAGCATAAAATGTACATATGTTGATACACATTACTTAACACTTTCCAGCTTCCAGAATCCACCCAAAAAGCCACACCTTCGGGGCGCCAGTAAAATGAATGGCAATATTGGCACAAACGGGTGTCCTAAGCGCGCCATGCTTCCCTCTGCAAGGCTTAGAGATACCGAGAACGCAGCCACACCAGAACTTCATTCCCACCAACAAGCACAAACTGCTGCGCAAGAGCTATCAGCGCCACCTGGCTCTCCAGACCCACAAGCTGACCAGGATGAAGGCTCCCCTCCTCCGGTATCACTGGGTTCCAGTTCCCGCAAATGCAAACATACTGGAATAGACACTGAGCTCGAGGACTCTGAGGACGATGAAAACGACTCGGGCCAGGCAAAAAGCTCATCTCGACCGGTAAAAGGTGAGATTTAACATGTTGTTCTGCTTCATTGTTTGAACATTCTACAGGTAAAAAGAAAGCACATCCCACACCTACGGATAAAGAGCATTCACGAGGCACGGCAAATGGTACATTTTAGTATGCCACAGTGACAATGTTACTTTGTTCATTGACGACGACGGACGTTGCTGTGCCTGCACAGACCTTACTTCTCAATTACCGAATAATGCAACCGACTCGCCAGACATTGAACTCATCGACATTGATGAACCTGTCAAAGCGCGCCAGAGAAATTGCAGCAGTGACGTTAATGAATTTTTCACAGAACCGTATCTAGTTGATGGCAAAAATTTTCGGGACTGCAACCTTTGCTCGTACGTCCTATTGTCTTGTACCTTCGAGCCATTCTTACGGTGCTTGTACAGCAAACGGGCTGCTCGCTGTGTTGCCCTAGTAGCTGAGGTCACTACATGTCGACGCCATATGGACTCCTGCCATCGCATACGTTAACTGCCGTTTGTCCGAAGTTGACCGTGTTCACTGTGTCCAATACTTTTGCAGGCAGAGTACTTGAAGTGGGCAAAAAAAAATGATTTCATTTCCATGCTACCTAAGGATTGTAAGCACTGGCAGCGTAAAGAGAGCGCCGCTGCAAGTCAACAGTCACAACTCGATTCTCACCTACAACCTATTGTCGCAAAGCCAAAACCGCCCCCATACAGTGATCAATTATTCCATGAAACCACCATTCAGTGGCTTGTCAATACAGATCAGGTATGTCACGTTCAAAGCACTTCCGAGTCGAACTTCATTCTCATATTGCATAGCCCATCTCGGCTCTGGAGCGCCCCGAGTTTGGACAAATGATTGATGTTGCCGCGCATGCTATGAACGGTGTGAAGATTCCAGCTTGAAGGGCCACTCGTGCCACCATCATTCAGATGTTCAAGCAGCAGATGATCAAGCTTCGAGGCAGACTATTGGTATGTATTCATCTTGCTGCACTAAAATTTATGACTCACGACTCGGAGGATAGAGTGACAGCGTTAAGGGTCAGATTAACCTTACATGTGATGCCTGGCAGGCATCAAACATGGACACATATTTTGCCGTGACGGGATCATGGATCGAAGAAATCAAAATTGGTTGCTGGGAGATCAAGATGGCTCTTCTGGGTTTCACGCAAATGAATAGTGCGCATAATGGTGCACGCCTTGGACAAAATTGGTTGCTGGGAGATCAAAACGGCTCTTCTGGGTTTCACGCGAATGAATAGTGCACATAACTTTGGTGCATGCCTGCCGGCTTGGGATTGTGCACAAAGTATGACGATCACTGTGACATACTAATCATTGCTAACTCTACTTCATAGATCGGCCATGTAACCTGTGACAACGCAAGCAACATGGATATGATGATGGTAGAATTTGGTCAGCGTATTGAGAAAGAGACAGGCAAACAGTGGGACCATAGGAAAAGACGAGTACGGTAAGTGTTTTGATTCTTCGTATAACTTTGTAACTAACTCCGAGTTGTTTATAGTTGCCTCGTGCACATTGTCAATCTAGCAACACAGGCGCTGTTGAGTGCCCATAGCAAATCAAAAGCATACAATCCTCGAGAGCCAGAGACTAACCTTATCGCACACCGTAGTGGTGATCGTGATGAAATTGGCGTGATACGCTCAATCTGTGTAAAGGTAATCATGACTGGTCGTAATGTGTACCTTGTTACTCTACTGACTATGCCGTTACAGGAGCGCTCCTCAGCCAAACGAAAGGAGTTGTTCCGACAAATTCAGCTTCAAGACAAACCTGATCACCCAGCCCACAAGCTGCCACTTCAGCTCTTGCTTGACATGCCAGTAAGGTGGTCGTCAACATATGTTATACTGGAGTGTGCAGAAGGGCTGAAAGAGGTATGCACACATTCAATGTCGAGTAGGTGACCAGGGTTATTAACCTTTATATGAAGGACATTGATATGTTTGTTTGTGAGATGGCCATTGCAGAAAAGGATTGGGAGCGACAAAGACGACTCCTCGATCTCCAGCTCTCCGACATTGAGTGGAGTCAGGTTCGAACTCTATTGGCGCTCTTGGGCAAGGCTGAGAAGGCCCAGCAGTCTTTCTCGTCTGATTGTGGGCCTGCGATTCCCCTCGCTCTCCCTGTGCTCCAAGCGTTGCACGCAGCCTGGGATAGCTGGTCCACCAAGGCCGAATATGTAGATTTTTGGACCACTCTTGATACAGGCGTAACAAAGATCGCTGACTACTATGATCGGACATCTATGAATGAGCTCTATACTATTGCAATGTGTAAGTACAGGTTTCTCGTTGAACGTTACTTCGTTGAATGTTACTAATTTTTTAAATCTTCAAGTGCTCAATCCTGTACAGAAAGGCAATCACATACAGAAGTACTGGGGGAAAGAGCTGTATGAAAAGGCACTGAAGCAGGCAGAAGACATGGTACGTAAATCATTTTAACCAATGGATGTGCTCTACATTGACTGACGATAAAATAATAGTATCGAGAACGCCATTCTGAGTTGAATGCCAGCGGGATGGGACTCGCGAAGGCACCGCAACCCATGCCATTCAGCATATGGGAAAATTGGCCAGCTCTTGCGAGACCTTTCTGATGATGAGGACGACAATGATCATGTAGAGCATTCGGACTCGACATCAACAACCGGTGATGCCTCAGGCTGGTATGCTGAGTTCTATGGCTACCTCAATTCGAGAGACTAGCTTGCACCCGGAATGTCAGTTGTCCAATGGTGGGGACTAACATCAGCAAATTTACAGGTTGCTTTTGCCGTCTTTTTCAATGGCTTTTCAGTGCTTTCTCGTTCCTTTTCGTTCTTTCCGTAAATACGGTGGAAAGCACGAAAAGTAGATCACTCTACTTTTCGCCATCCTTTTTTACTGCTTTCCCTACCTTTGCGCCTTTTGATTCTTCTTTCATTGCTTTTCGTTGTCCTTTTTCCTGTTCAGGCAATCCGAAAAGCAATCAAATTATATTAAAAGTAGCTAGTAAAGTACCGAAAAAGAAATTGAGGGATCGCAGAAAGCGCGAAAAGAATCAAAACTGCGCGACAGCACGAGCGTGCTGATTGGCTGATTTTGTTGATTAAAAAGTCCTGAAAAACATTGAATGTGGGGTATACTACGAGCCGGTCAATAAGCTCATGGCAAGATAAAATCATTGAAGCAGTAAAGAGAATGGTATATAGGCTCAATACGGGTGAAACGAGCGGCGGGATCATGGTATATAAAATGAGTGGCGGGGGATGAAACGAGCATTGGGAAATGGTATACTAGTACGACGAGCACGGCGGTAGGCTCATGACGGTTGAAACGAGCAGCGGGGAAATTGATGGTTGAAACGAGCAGCGGGGAAATTGAATGACAGAACTTGAAATTGAGCAGCAGGCCCGGGGAAATGAGCAGCGGGGGAAACTTGACCGAACGGCGGTGAAATTGAGCAGCAGGGGGAAAGAGGAGCGGGGGAAGAAACGAGGAGCAGGGGAAGAAACTAGGAGCGGGGGCAAGATATTAGCATCGGGAACTTGAAATGGCATACGAGCCACGGTGGTAGGCTCACAACGAGTTGAAACTTGAATGAATGGTGGAACTTGACGAATCTAGGGATGACCGGCAGGATCCTAGTACATGACAATCATTATGATGAGTCCCTGGAATAATGTTAACAGACGAATGAATCAATGAGCACGTACACATTTGGGCTCTTGGGTCGAGCACATCTGGGGCCAGAACAGAACTTAACAGGGCCTCGTCCGAGTCGTCCCGGTTGGTGGCGAGGTCGCAGAGAGCCCCACAAACAACATTTCCGAGGGTCTCATCAGACCGCTTTGCCACGGCCATGTAGTAGGATGCCGTCTGACCACCCCAGTTCTGGTGGGAAAATGCGCTACCTTTTGTGCTCATCTTCCCAGTCACCTGATTCCGCACTCGCGGTTGCTTCCGGTTGGTCCGCATGCCCCGGGTTGAGTGAGCATCAACTTGAATGGCCTCTTGTGCCTCCTCAGGCTCGTCCACAACAACGTCAAGGCGTCCCTCTTGGGCCAACCTCAACGCACGCTCCAGCTGACCCCCAAAAATTAGTCAACCGGGTGAGTCAGTGACAAATGAAAATTTTACTTACCGCTGCCGTACAAAGCGCCAGCACTCCCTTGATGCCATGATCGCATTTGGCAAGAAGGTCGAGCCCAGGAACCTCCACCCACCCAAGGGTGTCTTGTAGGTGGGTCGTTCCAAGAAGAGAATATATTAAGGAGGAGTGGAAGGCCTTTGAAGCGTCCGAGGGGTCGAAATCCTCGTATGCGAAAGCGCGAAGGGTCAGCAGGTTCGTTGCTACATCTTCCTTACTGATCTCCTCAGAGGCGTTTTTGTTTAGGTGTTTGAGCACGATGTGCCCTGCGGCGTTCCCAATAACGTGTCGCCAGCGTGTGAGGCGCTGCGCCGCCTGATGAAGGTAATATTAATATTTCTGAAACGGTGTATATGACCATTGACGCTGTACGTACCAGGTTATAAACGTGCCCGCCGTGCTTCATCTCCTTCAGCTCGCTAAATGTCGGATAGACGACGCTGATGATGCGCAGCAGCGCATGTTCAAGGTCAGGCTCTTTGACGTTCCACACGTTTTCTTGATCCCCATACCACAGGATGACACTCGGTAGAACAACCTTCGACCACTTGTTCTCTGGGTCATCTTGCATGAGCAAGGGTAAGTTGTTCTTGGTAGTTTTGACCCTAGGATTCTTCTGCTTGGGCCCTGGCGTGCCATCGACTCCCTTACGAGATCCCCTTGAGGTCGAAGTGTTTGCGGTCTCACAGGAGACATTGTCACGTAAGTCGTTCCCGCTCTCGCTCCACTCGATCTTGATTTTCTTATTTGGGGGAGCTTCGATCACAGCTATGGCATTCTGGGACACGAGGTAGGTTTATATATAAGCTGGAATGGTCACCACTCACCTGTCGTGTGAGACGCCGCCCTCCGGCCTGGGGCCTGGGCTGGAGGCCTGTCACGGTCTCTGCCTCACTCGCTGGTTCAGTATCCGCACCGCGTTCTTCCCAGTCACTCTCAGGCTGTAAGTTGGCCTTGCGTTTCAATCGACCTTGCTCACGCTGCGGTGTCTTGTTAGGGTCCATATAGCTTGCAAGGTCGTCGACGTCTATGTCGACATCCACGTCGACGTCCATGTCAATAACTGCCTTTTGAGAGGGCAGTAACTGCAGTGCAGGCAGTAGGGTAAGCAATATCGCATTCGGTCATCAGCGCCAGCTACCATTAGTCAAATGATTGTCGCTCACCTTAGCCTTGCCCTTATATTGCTCTATGGCATACCGGAGCTCATCCGAGTCTCCGTCGTCATCCACATCGGTGACTGTATTCGGAGATGCAATGGTAAATGTCCTGCTTGACGCATATAGTGTATCCTGCTGACTGAGTGCACTGTTGATTGTTACTAGACTGCCGACCATTAAGCATTGTGACCCAGGTACGCACTTGCTACTGGCATCAGTGGCTGAAAGTTCCTTTCTGGCCTTCGCCTCAGCCAACCTTTGACGTGTGAGTTCTGACAACATTGTTCGCAGACCTGATTCTTTGCCAAGTTCCGCTTCTAATTGGATCATCATGATTAAAGGTCAGTATATTCTGAATCATGACAACTTGAACAAGATGACAAACGAGGGTAGCGGGGTGGCAGGATTACTCGTTCCTTGGGGGTATTTTTCCTTGGCACAATGCGAGGCTTCGGACGTACAGCGGCTCGGTCTTGGATGGCCGCAGACTGGTCAACCGCCATTTGCGCTTGCAGGGTTGAGATCCGTTGGTAAGTATCTTGCTTTGCTGTTTTCTTCACCTCTTTCACCAGTCTAACCTGTTCATCATCAGCACGCTTTTGTTCAGACGTGCGCCGAGGGTTAGGCTTGTCTGGTAAGCCAGGTCGAGCGTTCGCATTGGATGGCCGTGTACTAATACGACGCTCAGAAGGTTGAGCAGGCGGAGCCTGGCTCCCTTCACTCGGGTGACGAGATGCAGCCATGGAGAGAAGGCTGGTCAAAACAAGACAAGAATGTAAGCTGAAAAACTACGGTTTGAAACTTGAAGGAGCGGAAGGGTTTGACTCGGAAGGAGCGGAAGGGTTTGAAGGAGCGGGTGGGGACCGAAAAAAAAGGTGAACTATACGGCACTAGGCTCCCTGTTTATATCATACTGAACCCTGCCTCTCCCCAAAAAATTATAGTGCTTATTTCTTCCGGTGCGCCGCAAACTTTGTTCTTGGCAACTTCATTGAATGCCCACTCCGCACCATGCCCAGCTTCAGTACCATTGTATACAAGCAGGGTGTAATCGTTCGTTCAAAAATCAATCAGGACTAACGCAACATCAACATGCAAAACACCCTCGCGTGTCTGTCTCTCCGAGTCCTCCTCGGCTGACTCGGAGTCCAACTTGCCTGCCGACTCGGAGCCCATCACCCCAGGGTGCAGACAACAACGACTTCCCTCATATCGAGGCGGAGTATTTGGGTTCGCGCAATGCAGTCTATCGTAATTACTATCCATTAATGACCGGTTGGTGCAATGGCCCCCTCTTCAACCATCGTTTTCTGACATTTTTTAGGTCGTCCTTGTGACTCCACTGGTAATTTATTACCACCGGGAGTGCAGCCAGCTCCACTGGACGTACCTGATGAGGATGACTTGGACTGGACCCCCTTTCAAGGCCGACTGGAATTCGAGCTCGCCGAGTTCCTATACACCCGCAACCAAATGCCCGGTCAACAGATCGACACGCTCTTAGACATCTGGGGCGAATCCCTTCTCAGGGCTGGCGCTCACCCGTTATTCAAAGACCACCGAGAACTATACAAAACTATTGACGCCATTCAAGAAGGAGACGTAAAATGGCGCTGTTTCTCTCTCAAGCACACTCCCACACCGGCTGATGATGAAGGTCACATGTCATGGATGGACGCAATGTACGACGTATGGTATCGATGTCCCCGCCAGACTGTCCAGAACATCCTCGCCAATCCCGAGTTGGCAGACCAAATGGACTACCGGCCCTACCGGGAATACAATTCACAGAACGATGAGCGGCGTTTTCAAGATTTTATGGGAGGCGATTGGGCTTGGGACCAAGCGGTACGTTATACTATTATTCCTTCGTCCTTTGGTATTGTCAATGATTGAGATGACTAGGACATCATTTCTCGTGACCACACAGACTGTGAAGGCGCGATGTTCGTGCCGGTCGTCCTGGGTAGCGACAAGACTACGGTATCTGTGGCTACGGGACAACACGACTACTACCCCTTGTACTTATCAATTGGCAACCTCCACAACAGTGCTTGACGGTCACATCGTCATGGCGTTGCTCTGATCGGCTTCCTCGCCACTCCAAAAAGTAAGTAGATTCAAGTCAATTTAAATAAAATCTACCTGACCTGGCAACAATGATGAATAGCTACCCGCGAAGAGGCGAAGACGGCTCACTTTCGCAAATTTCGCCGCCGACTATATCATGTATCCTTGTCCCACATACTTCAAGTGCTGAAACCTTACATGATGCGATGGGATGTGGTACGTTGCAGCGATCGCCACTATCGCCGCGCAGTGTACGGACTGGGTCCGTACATTGCCGATTACGAAGAGCAAGCTTTATTGGCTTGCATCGTACGGAACTGGTGTGCAAGGTGCGTTATTCCTTATTCAACTGGTATTTGCTCTGGTTAACGTTAATCTCACAAGGTGCCTTGGCCACCGATTAAATCTTGACGAGGGTGGACTGTTGCGCTCTCGGGACCATACCGATATCTTGATCGAGGAGTTAGATGTTGACGACCTGTGGAACGAATTTGGTGTTGTCGATGATATCGTGGTGAGTGTCTATTCACGCTGTTCCTTTCATCTTATAGGTTCTTACTGTTCGCAGCCTTTTACAAATGATTTCCCGCGAGCGGACATATGTCGGCTCCTCTCGCCGGACATCCTCCATCAATTGATCAAAGGGGTATTCAAAGATCACTTGGTCGACTGGGTCGAGAAGTATCTCATCATCACATATGGTCAAAAACGGGCGGATGCGATCCTGGACGATATAGATCGCCGGTAAGTACCCTCTATCACATAGTACACGGTTCATTTTATTGATATGGCCGGGCCCGATAGCATCGCATCTGTGGCTTCATTTGCTGGCCTTCGCCGCTTCCCTCAAGGTCGACATTTCAAGCAGTGGACGGGCGACGATTCGAAGGCCCTTATGAAGGTTTGTTCATACCAAAACATGAGGGACCGTGTTGCAACTGGCGCTGACTCTCATCATCAGGTTTACCTGCCTGCTATTGAAGGCCATGTCCCGCGCGACATGCTGCGCGCACTCCGCATGTTCTTGGAGTTTTGTTATTCTGTACGGAAGGACATCATTACAAGCTCAGAGCTTGTACAACTCGAAGACATACTCTCTCAGTTTCATCGGTATCGCACTGTCTTCATCAACACCGGTGCCGCGCGGTCCATCTCGCTCCCTCGCCAGCACTCTCTCACGCACTATTTGGAGCTAATAAAGGAGTTTGGGGCGCCAAACGGCTTATGTTCGTCCATTACCGAGTCAAAGCATATCAAGGCTGTGAAGAAGCCATACCGCCGCTCAAATCACCACCAAGCATTGGGCCAAATGCTGGTCATCAACCAGAGGCTCGACAAACTTAGAGCCGCACGGATCAAGTTCCAGTCCCAAGGTATGCTCGTCTCGAGGGCAGGGACCGGCGTTGGACCAGGCGGATCTAATGTTCTTCACGTGTTAGGCAAGTAGATCCCTTGATCGTAAGGTAGAGGTTATGAATGCTGACGGAATCATTCTTCAGTACAATCCAATGACCGTCAACGTGTACGCAATCAGGAACAAGAACCTGACAGAGATCATCCCGAAGAAGATGCAAGTCAGCAGGATGACCCCGATGACTCTGAATCAGTGGATGGCCGCCGTGTGGAGGCTTTCGTGCGGCTAGCTTTGACTCCACGTAAGTAGTAAATTAACCCAAGCTCTATTTGCATATTGGTAACATTTGTACACTTAGAGCTCAACCGGGCAAAGACTGTGCCAGACCTTGCAACTGAGCTTGGAATTCCCGGCCTCCCGCAAGCTGTCCGTGCTTTCCTCCATACCCAAACCCATGCCGACGACGACAGACCGTGTGACACGTGCCCTTTATATGCAGATAAGATCTTCGTTTACAACTCTGCATCATCTACGTTCTATGCGCCAAGCGACTTGTGCGGAACTGGAGGAATGCGTCGGGAATATATCCGATCCTGCCCGAATTGGAGAAATGAAGGTCCCCGACGCGACTGTGTATTTGTGGTCACCGATCCGGACCTTGGAGGCTTTGGAGGAATGGATGTCGCTCGAGTTCTTTGTTTTTTTTCCTTCACGTTTCAAGGTACTCCCTACCCGTGCGCAGTCGTTCGCTGGTTCGATCACGTCGGAGACACACCGGATGAGAACACGGGCATGTGGGTTGTCAAGCCCAGTGTCACTGCTGCAAGGCAACCGAAGATTGCTGTAATACACACGGACACCATCTTCCGCGCAGCTCACCTCATTCCTGTGTATGCGGCTGCCGCCGCGATCCCCCCTCAAGGAATCCCTCCAAATCAGTCCTACGACCATTTCCGTCTCTTCTACGTCAACAAATTTGCCGACCATCACTCTTTTGCAACTGCCTTCTGAGTTGCAACCTACTATGATCGCTATGAATTCCAAGTTCGTGCATATACAAGATTTGGTGGATGACTCCGTGCTAACACTTTGCTTTGTTATTCTAGCCATGGTACTGTGACCTCAATTTGGGTACACAGAAGATGAGCGCTGCGGCAACGTCTCTGCAAGCGGAGCGGCTGGCCGTTTCATTACCCATCTCTTTGGGTGCCCAGATTCGGAACCCCCCTCTCATCTTCCAACACCCCCGACATGAATGCCTCCGCTTGTGGAGACGGTCGTCTCATTACCCATCTCTCCAGGTGCTCGGAGTACCCGCTCCCCTTTCGTTACGAGCTTCCTGGACGCCCGCTGGCCGTTTCATTACCCATCTCTTTAGGTCCCTAGACTCGGAGGTCCCTTCTCATTTTCCAACACCCCCGACATCAATGTCTCCGCTTGCGGAGACGGTCGTTTCATTACCCATTTCTCCAGGTGCTCGGAGTACCCGCTCCCCTTTCGTTACAAGCTTCCTGGACGCCCGCTGGCCGTTTCATTACCCATCTCTTTAGGTCCCTAGTCTCGGAGTCCCCTCTCATTTTCCAACACCCCCGACATGAATGCCTCCGCTTGCGGAGACGGTCGTTTCATTACCCATCTCTCCGGGTGCTCGGAGTACCCGTTCCCCATTTGTTCCAAACCGTAAACCTCTGTGGATTCATTTCCTAGCTAGCCTATGATATATCTATGTAATGCTTTTCGGCTAATGATGAATTTTCCTGCTTTCCGCTGCTTTGCAATGCTTTGCGAGTAATGATGAGTTTTCCTGCTTTCCGCTTCGGAGTCGTGCCTTTAACGTGATTTTCGGTACTTTCCGGCTTTTGTGCTTTTCATTAACAGTGACGTGATGAAAAGCCGATTAAAAGCGTGAAAAGTAGTTGGTTAATTTGCTGATGAAACACGGCTCGATACCTTGTCTGGGTGTCATTTGCTCGTGATTACCTCTCCATTATGGCCACGTCAGTGTCTAGCGAGTGGGCATTCTCATCCGCTGGAATCACCATCAGCAAACACCCCTTGCACTCAAATTTGACCATGGCTGTGGAAATATCCAGATATATGACTTGTCAAAAAACGCACATCTTGCCACAGCCACCGGAATCTACCTAAAAGGTCAACAAAGACCCCCAGTCACCAGTACCATATGTGGATTGAATAGGAGCAGACCGCTTCAGGGATGATTACATAATCACATTTGAAGCGGTCAAATCTTAATAATGCCCCTTTCTTGACAGGGGCAACAGGGGCATTTTACAAAATGGTGGCAATTTCCATTGGTCAATTTTGACCAATCAGAATGCTTATATCGCCGGGGTTTTGCGACCATTTTGATTATATCTCATCCAGATTTGATCAGATTGATTAGATTGTCGGACCATTGGAATCAGAAAAACAGGAGTTATGACTTTTCTGGTGACACCAAAAAGGAATAATGAGTTTCCTTTTTGGGAATGATTTTCCGCAGATTTGGATCCAGCCCCTTTCTTGATAGGAGCAGTTCCTGTTTATTGGGATTCATTACATAAGCAAGAAGCACACTACATGCAGCCACTACTCCTGCAACATTTCCATTTTGGGAATCTCACTCAATAAATGTTTTTCCTCTCATTCCTTTGCTTTCTCCTGGGCTTACACATTGTTTGAGTATATAGACATAGTGTATATGCTATAATAAACCATTCCCACCACTTAAATGAGGTTTTACATGGTTGTATGAGATGAACAAAAAAATAGAGGGAAAAACACAAAACATGTTCGCATTTTTTACCCTTTCAACAAAGGGGCTTGAAAAGTACATCCCCACATCCCCTTCTCATATATCTACAACATATCAGAAAGACTTGGGATTGGGATAAAAGCCTGTAATGGTATGAGATGTTCTCCTCCTGACCCTTTTTTGCTCAATGCAGTCACACAGTGGATGCTGATGGCTCGAAAATATGGGTCACATCTTTTTAGATGTATTCCCTCGAGATTTATTACTTTGGCTGATTTACTGGGCTCTCTGATGGGTCACAAATCAGCATTTTCGATATTTTCAGTATTTGGGGAATAGAAAATTATCTGTTGTACATATAGTCAGGGAAACTTTATGGGACTCTGATAGACATATAGATACAATCATCCCACCATTTTGGAGACATTCCAACTTGAATTGAAGGCAGGAGGAGTCAAAGAAGCATTTTAGAAGTGTGGGAAATATAACAACAACATCGAAACATTGAAATGACATCATAGGCAGTACTGATGGCTTGAAAATATACATGGAACATCACCTTACATTCATTATCCTGACTTCTATCACCTCACATAATCAACTTGACTCTCATCAGGGTGTCAATTCACCATTTTCGAGATTTTCAGTACGTGGAGAATAGAAATTCTTCCATGACATATATCATCAGGGCAACTATATCAGCCTCTTTTAGACATGTAGGTACCATCCTCTGATCCGTCTGGAGGTCATCCAACCGAAATGGAAGCCAGGAGGAGTAAAGTACATGCATGGGAAATAAATAAAAAACATCAGAGACTTTGAAAACATGTCATTGTAAGCTCTACAATGCATTCTGAGTTGTAGAATATGTTTCTATGATGTGTCTGTATCCAAAACATGCATCATACACATGTTGTATTTTTCTCCTATGGCATGCGCTTTTCACATTGTGATTCATACATAGTGTGCAGTATAGTATGCATGTTTGCAATCTTTGCATTGTAGTTGTATGGATCATGATGTTTATATGTCACCTTATGCTTTTATAAATAGGATCAACATATCCTACCACTTATAATACTCAAATATGAAATGTGGAGCTCACAATGACATGTTTTTCAAAGTTTCCGATGTTTTAGATTAATTTCTCACGCTGGTCAACATGTTGTTTCACTCCTCCTGGATGCACATTTGGTTGGAATGTCTTCAAACGGATGGGAGAGTTGTACCTATATGTATACCAGAAGCCCATGCAGCTGCCCTGACAATATGTGCAATATTCTATGTTCTATCTCCCAAATACAGAAAATCTCTAAAATGGTGAATTGAGACCCTGATGAGAGCCAAGTCAATCATGTGAGGTGATATAATTTAGAATAATGCATGTCAAATGATGTTCCATGTATTTTGCAAGCT
Source organism: Leccinum rimulosum (assembly GCA_038091395.1). Lineage (NCBI taxonomy): Eukaryota > Fungi > Basidiomycota > Agaricomycetes > Boletales > Boletaceae > Leccinum > Leccinum rimulosum. Next base: position 28,908 of record JBBPOJ010000364.1, read on the forward strand.
ATCAATGTCACTCAATATGCCATTTCAATGTTTTGATCTTTGTGATGCATTTCCCATGCTTCTAGGAGGGTTCCTTTACTCCTACTGCCTTCACATCTGGGTGGAATATCTTGAAATCGATGGGATGACTGTATCTCTATGTCCCCCACAGTGTCATCAATTTGCCCTGACGATATATGCAATATATTATTTTCTATTTCCCAAAAGCTGAAATTTTCGAAAATGTTGATTTGGGACACATCAGAGAGC
>JBBPOJ010000365.1:0-29129 GCA_038091395.1 Leccinum rimulosum
CACTACTATACTTTGGGGCCTGGAATGATAATATAACCTTCAATGAAAACATTCCAGAACTGTGCAGGACGATCAGACACACGCATCCTGTCTACACCCACGATAGCTATGCTTGGGGAATAGGCTGAGGTTCGATCCGTCATGGCGTCACTACCAAGTACCGATTGCATTGCCTCCCTTGGAGGGAGCTCATAGTAGTGAACTTGCTGCGCCTCATGCAGAACCCGATCACGCCACAATCTGTTCCGGTCGGCTGCCCGATCTATGTAATACGAGAGAGTGTAAGACAGAAGTATGGAGGGGAGGACCCGACGTCAGCATCAACCAAAAAAAGTACTCACCGCCGATAGGCGACCACTCCTCTCCTCCTGGTCGATGCGAACGCAAACGTGGATCCAGTAGAGACGTGTGACGATATTATCATGGGAACGGAGCCGGCGAAAGCAGCCACCACGCCGAGTTCAACGTCCCCAGCACAGTTCAACCGGTTCGGCTTGAGTAGGACCATCAACCTGTTGAACCCTGTGGATCTATCGTCCCCGCCCCCATACTTGTCCCTTTTTTAATCCCGTTCTATATCCCGTTCCCGTTCCCGCTTCCGGTCGACAGCACCACGTCCAGCGAAGACGAAGACGACCGAGTTTTGAGCTTGAGTGATGGCAAGCGCGCGATCGAACCATGGGGACACACCCAGATCACGATTTTGTTGTTGATGGTGATAGCAATGACAATGACAATCCGACACCCGTGTCCATATCCCGCGGCGACTTCATACGGCGGCAGCACCGCAGGGCACGAAGTCGAGTGTGCGACCATGCACTGCCTTTGCCTCATGGCACAAATGCTGTAGTGGCTCAAGTATAATCAGACACTTTTCTCTCGCTTCATCACCCACCCTCACTGACTCCGTGGCACAAAACCCCATCCGCCACCAAAGCACTTTACCTGCACGCATGTCGAGTATCACATCAGAACCGCATGCTGGCAGTAGTTGCCAACCGCATAGGATCATTCAATCCTGGGTGAATGAAGACTATCCTTTTGACTTCCCCGTCGCGTGTCATCCTGACGGACTATGGGTTGTAACTGGTTCTGGCGTTGGAATTGCAAAGGTTTGGGATTTAGAAAGTGGAGGGCAAGTAGGGATAGCGATGGAGCATGTAGGCCTCGGTGTCTTTTGGAAAATTGCTGTGACTGGGGAAGGCACAAAGATTGTCAGCGCTTCCAACGATTGGATCAAAGTCTGGGAGGCCGAATCGCACGCACTTGTCGAAGAATGGAATTGTGCAAGCACAGTCATCTCCCTTGCAATATCGTCAGACGATCGCTTCGTTGCAGTCGGTGGTCACGATTCCATCAAGATTTATGCCATGGGTTCGGATGGTGATCTGGTCACCCTCATCGAACTCACCAAGGGCAACATTCTGTGGAGCATGTGCTTCTCTCCCGATAGCGATAAACTCGCATATGGCACCCACAGGGCCATACACGTATATGATGTCAACAATGTTCGTTCGGTACTTGGTCCGCTGAGAGGCCACAAGAATAGTGTCAATTGCGTTCTGTGGTCGCGCGATGGCAGCAGGTTCTTCTCTGCAGGAAACTGGGACAATACCATCTGCGTTTGGGACTCCGAAACGGGACAGCAAATTAAACTGTGGACAGGTCACACTAGCGATATCAACTTTCTCTCCCTTTCCCCTGATGGATCGATTCTTGCGAGCGCATCTAGGGATTGCACTGTTCGGTTCTGGGATGCAACTTCTGGACGTTCCATTGGTCAACCTCTCAAACACACTGAATCCGTCCACTATGTTTATTTCTCCGCTTCTCTAAAACGCGTGATATCAGCAGGGGTGAATGGCAATGTATATGCATGGCGCGTATCTTGGTTGAACTCCGTCGGGAATTCGGTAATCACTCACTTTATATGCGTTGGTGCTCGGTTTCATTGTTTACCCACAGCTCCAGGCAAGGCGAACTGTATGCTCTGCGCCATTCCACCTGACGCCCTTGTAGCTCCGTCCCCGTCCATCCACAGAACGACCACAGGATTCTCACCCATCGTTAGTTGTGCGTATTTTCCAGCGGGCTATTCATCAAGTCGCTTACATTCCCCTTCAGATGTCTGCTGGTATCAGCGGTCAATCGGCACCTCAAAGTTCGCATTCCATTCCATCCCCAGTACCTCCACAGCCCTCCCAAGCATCACACCTATAGTATGTCTTCTCATTACACTGTGGCGTGATCGTCTAACACGTATGCTTGGTTCAAATCGACTTCATTAGCACCCAAGTTTTTCCCCCGCCACCAGACCTCACAAAAGATCTCGTTAGAATTGGAGATCAATATTCAGCGGGAGGGGGCTTCGGTGACGTGTACAAATGTTTGCTACACGAAAAACAGGTTCGGCATGTCGTTTCACTCCTGGTTGATCTTAATTGATTACTTTTTCAGGTCGCAGTGAAGGCTTTTCGATTCAAGTATACGATGGAAGGAGAGAATCGATCCCTCAAGGTAATAGGCTATGCATATACATATAGTGAAAACGCGGTCTGAATAGTCCTGCAGATGCTTCGCAGAGAACTCGGGATTTGGAAGAGACTAAACCATATCAATGTCGTTCCTTTCCTCGGTATTGCGTATGGATTCGGGTTGGAGGGATCCATGTCGTTGGTATCGCTGTGGATGCACAATGGATCTCTTCACGAATTCTTGGCAAAGTATGATCACCGTCTTGACGAGGTACACCGACTCCTATTTGTGCGTTTACTTTACGTTCGTCATCTCTACGTCGTCTAACTCTGTAAGTTAGCTTCTGGATATTTCCAATGGCCTGAACTACCGTGGGTCTCTACTACCATCTTCAAAAACTTGTCAATTAACACACCGTAGTGCATTCTTGTGAAATCGTCCATGGTGACCTGAACAGTGTGAGTCACAAAAGCATCAGTGCCATTCTGATCTCAACAGACCACAGAATAATGTGCTTATTGATGCAGAGTATAAGCCGCGTCTAGTTGATTTTGGATATTCTTCCCTAATTGGGAATATTCCCGAAGCACTGAGTTATCTCCAGAGATCCACTACACGTTCAGCAGGAGCATTGCGGTGGATTGCCCCCGAGCAGGTCGATCCGGAGGAGTTGTTCACCCGCACCACTAGGAGCGATATATACTCTTTTGGCTGCATTGCCCTCCAGGCAAGTTCATCCGGCACGAAAGCAACTCCTGTTTTTATATTTGCACTGCAGGTGTTGTCCGGTAAACAACCGTGGTCGGAGGTTCAGAATGACCCCGCTGTTGTTTTACGGTTGGCAAGGGGCCAAAGACCGGGCCGGCCGCCTTCTCGGGTGATAGAAGACTCGCATTGGGATTTCATTCAGTATTGCTGGTCCCCGGAAGCAGAGAGGCCTACCACAGGGACGATAATCTCCACGATCAAGCAGTTTTTGAGAAGTTATCCGCTGTCCCGTTCTCTCTACGATTGGGGGGTATTCAACTCTTCGCACACCGTCGTGGACCAGTCCTCGTCGACTCCGAGCCGAGCATCTACTTCAGGTTTCGCTGTGATCACTGACAGGTATGTAGTTGTTTGGTTATGTTCCTATGTCGCAGTCACGCTAAGACATCATACATGTGAATCACTCCAAGACCGGATTTTGTGATCTCTGAAAAGTGAGTACTTTGACGGTCCGAGATTGTGCATCAGTTTTGATTACGTTCTTATACAGCGCTTCGGGAGATAGATTACCTTCTCCAGCGGCTCAGTCATTCTTGCACTCGACGGGTAAGTCGACTGTTGTTGTCTAGCGAGAGTGGTTTTCTCAACGACGCTAGTACCATCTAATTCTGCCTCTCGTGCCGGAGCGCGTAGAGGGGGCACAGCGGATTATGATTTGGAACGCCCTTTTAAGAACTTGCGGACTTAGGTGCACTGAATGCACCGCGTGCCATTTGTTCAGAGAGGACCGACGATTTTCGAGAACAAGGGACTTCACTCCTGGGCCCGGTAGGCTTCAGGAGATGGTGTATTCTGAGCTGTTATTGGTCTCGACGATGCTCGACGCAGAGAATTGGTAACTTCATTTACATGGTTCTAGCCTTTTGGGTATAATTTTTATTAGTCGACTTTCAGATCGCCATTTACACAATGTATCTGTGCTCGGTGTCACCAGTAACTATTGATTCAGATGACTTACATTTGCTTCCATTTCCAAGTCCTTATCGATGAGTCAACATGAACAGCTGCCAACAGGTCGACGCTGAAATCCTTCTGTGGAAAGTCCCCCCGACTACGTACTAGACTGACTCGTGATGCATTAAGATGTTCCCTGACTCGGATGTGGCAACTGGCTAAAGACAAAAGCTCCCCTTCTCCCACCTCGAGGCTCCAAATAAGTTGACACCCCTTCAAGCGCAACAGTCACTACCTCCGGGACGCCCTTTCAAGAAGTTGCGGACTTAGGTGCACTGGATGCACCGCGTGCAATCGATTCAGAGAGAAGCGATGATTTCGGGGACGAGGGGCTTCACTTCTGGACCCAGTACGTTTCAGGAGATGGTTGATCTTGGTTTTGACAATGCCAAGGAACTGGTCATTTTGTTGACATGGTTTTAGCCTTCTGCGTAGGAATTATTTCTTTCGGATCGCCATGTACATATCATAGTGTATTTTTTTCGGAGTCACCAGCACTCTCGATGACTCGCATTTGCTTCCATCGTTTACATAAAAGCCCTCGTCAACAAGTCAAGTGAACAATGGCGAACAGGCCGCATCACATTAACTGTGATGTTCCACTTTCAAGTACGTAGAGGCGATCGCTCATAAAGCGGCGTGAAAGAACGAAAAGGAAGGGATTGTTCAGTGTAAAAATTTCATAAAAAGATCCCTCGCTTACCCGTACCGGTCCCAAATCCCCTAGCACCTCGACAAGCCTCCAGGTATAACATGCTTGCAGCTTCCATGCTGTCGCGACCACCGCGCTACTGTCGGCCGCCTGATCTCTGCAACACGAGAGGCGAGAGAGACAAAGACCTCACATTTACATAATAGCCAAAGGTGAGACATTGTGCGAGGGTGATAGAGAGAAGGCAGAGATCCGGTGGGGCGTCAGCATTAACCAACATAAAAGATGAAGTACCCACCGATAGGCGAGCGCCATTGATGTACCAAGCTGCTCACGCCACTCTTCTCTCGTCTCCTCGTCGACGCGAACGCGAACGTGGATCCAGTAGAAGTCGGTGACGATGTTATCGCCGGAACGGAACCAGCGACGTAGGCAGACATCACCTTGCCGAGCTCGACGTCCCCAGCATAGTTCAACCGGTTCGGCTTGAGCACGACCGTCGTCCCTGTCTGCATATCTGTCCCTGGCTAAATCCAGTTCCACACATCTCGCTCCCGTCCCCTTTGCGCTCCAGATCGACAGCTACCATCCCCAGCAAAGACGAAGACTACCGAGGCTTGACCTTGACCTTGAGTGATGGCAAGGGCACGATCGAACCATGGGCAACCCGGATCACAATTTTGTTGTTGATGTTGAGGAACACCATGATGGTGATGGGAATGAAAACGACGATCTCGACGCCCATGTCCCGCGACGACTTCGTACGGCGGCAGTACCCCATGCACGTACCCATCCCCGTTGTCTTCACGCAACAACGCGCGGGGTCCATACCCATCCCCATCCTCGATGCCCGCGATGATGGCCAGGAAATCTATGTCTGATGACAATGACATCATGTAGAAGGACACGTGCTCGAACAGCTGCCGAGTCATCTCACCTGTCGGGAACCTGATCGAGGTCGACATCCGATGTCAGAAAAAAAGTCAACGGAACGGAGTAGAAAGATGACGCACATTTTATCATTGACGTGTTGATGAGGTCGAATGCCGTCGACGCCGAGAATAATGAACGGGACATTAAACAGAAATCGAAACACGACCCAGATATACAACGTGACGTGACGGAACTTTTCAGAACAAGAATCATCAGGCGCAGAGATGGGAGGCCGAGAGGTTCAGTTCAAAGAATTAAGCCTGGTTCCAGCCTGAGTGTCACGATCTCCCGACACACGAAAGCTTACCTGGAGCCAACTCGTTCCAAAAGGTGATTTAGCTGGGCAGGTGGAAAGCATCGATCATGTCATCGTCTCTAGTAGTAGGTAAAGTCAACGTCGCAACCTACCCGTCAGCATCAACCAAAATAAAAGATCAACCAAAATAAAAGATCAAAGTACTCACCGATAGGCGACCGCCACTGACGCACCAAGCTGCTAACGTCACCCTCTCCCACCTCGTCGATGCGAACGCGAAGTGGGTCCAGATCCGGGGTGAAGGTAGAAACAGTTAAGAGGCCAGTGACGATGTTGGCAGCCACCACCTCGCAGAGCTCGACATCCCCGGCACAGTTCAACCGGTTCGACTTGAGCATGACCGTCGACCCGTTGGACCCCGTGGATCCATCGTCCCTGTCAACCATGGGGGCACTGACCCAGATAACGATGATTTCGTTGTTGATGGTAATGAGGAATCGGAGAATGACGATCCCGACACCCATGTCCATGTCCATGTCCCGCGACCACTTCATACAGCAGCAGCACCACAGGGCACTGCCTTTGCCTCGTGGAACAAATAACAAATGCTGTAGTGGTTCAAGTATAATCAGGCACTTTTCTCTCGCTTCATCACCCACCCTCACTGACTCCCTGGCACTAAACCCCATCCTCCACCAAAGCGCTTTACCTGCACGCATGTCGAGTATCACATCAGAACCGCATGCTGGCAGTAGTTACCAGCCGTATAGGATAATTCGAGCCTGGGAGAATAAAGTCGATGGTAATTATGATTTCCCCGTCGCGTGTCATCCTGACGGACTATCGGTTGTAACTGGCGATGGCGATGGAACTACAGAGGTTTGGGATTTGGAAAGTGGAGGGCAAGTAGGGATAGCGATGGAGCATGAAGGCTTCGATCGCTATTGGAAGATTGCTGTGACTGGGGAAGGCACAAATATTGTCAGCGCTTCCAACGATTGGATCAAAGTATGGGACGCCGAATCGCACGCACTTGTCGAAGAATGGAATTGTGCAAGCACAGTCATTTCCCTTGCAATATCGCCAGACGATCGCCTCGTTGCAGTCGGTGGCTGTGACATCAAGATTTATGCCATGGGCTCGGATGGGGATCGGGTCACCCTCATCAGACTCACCGCGGCCGTGTGGAGCATGTGCTTCTCTCCCGATACCAATAAACTCGCATGTGGCACCGAAGAGGACATTCACGTTTGTGATGTCAAAAATGGTCGTCGGGTGCTTGGTCCGCTGAGAGCCTACCCGGCCGGGGCCGAGTGCGTTCTGTGGTCGCGCGATGGCAGCAAGCTCTTCTCTGCAGGCTCGGACGGAACCATCTGCGTTTGGGACTCCGCAACGGGACAGCAAATCAGACAGTGGACAGGTCACACTAAATGGATCAACTTTCTCTCCCTTTCTCCTGATGGATCAATTCTTGCAAGCGCATCTGATGATCTCACTGTTCTGTTCTGGGATGCAACTTCTGGAGATTCCGTTGGACAACCTCTCGAACATCCTGAACCCGTCCGCTATGTTTGTTTCTCGGCTTCTCAAGGACTCGTGATATCAGCAGGGATGTATGGATATGTATATGCATGGCGCTTATCATGGTTGAATTCCGTCGGGAATACGGTAATCACCCACTATATATGCGTTGGTGCTCGGATTCATTGTTTACCCACAGCTCCAGGCAAGGCGAACCGTATGGTCTGCACCATCTCAACTGACGCCCTCATAGCTCCCGCTTGCACCCAGTCCATCCACAGAACGACTGCAGGATTCTCACCCATTGTTAGCTGTGCGTATCTTCCAGCGGGCTATTCATCGAGTCGCTTACATTTCCCTTCAGACATCTGCTGGTATCAACAGGCAATCGGCACCTCAAAGTTCGCATTCCACTCCATCCCCAGCACTTCCACAACCCTCCCAAGCATCACGCCTACAGTATGTATTCTCATTACACTGTGGCGTGATCGTCTAACACGTATGCTTGGTTCAAATCGACTTTATTAGCACCCAAGTTCCCCCGCCACCAGACCTCACAAAATATCTTGTTAGAATCGGAGATCAATATTCAGCCGGAGGGGGCTTCGGTGACGTGTACAAATGTTGGCTAGATGATGGGTTCACACGAAAACAGGTTTGGCATGTCGTTTCACTGCTGGTTGACCGTAATTGATTGCCTTTTCAGGTTGCAGTGAAGGCTTTTCGATTCAAGTCTACAATTGAAGGAGACGATCGATCCCTCAAGGTCAAGGTAATAGGCTATGTAGGCATATAGTGAGTAAAAACCAGTCTGAATTCCCTGCAGATGCTCCGCAGGGAACTCGGGATTTGGAAGAGACTAAACCATACCAATATCGTTCCCTTCCTCGGTATTGCGTATGGATTCGGGTTGGAGGGCTCCGTGTCGTTGGTATCGCTGTGGATGCCCAACGGATCTCTTCACGAATACTTGGAAAAGTATAATGACCGTCTTGACGTAGTACAGCGACTCCGACTTGTGCGTTCACTTCATGCTGGTCACTTCTGCGTCGTCTAACTCTGTAATTCAGCTCCTGGATATTTCTGATGGCCTGGACTATCGTGGGTCTCTACTATTCTCTTCAAGATCTTGTCAAATAACACACCATAGTGCATTCTCGTAAAATTGTCCATGGCGACCTGAACAGCGTGAGTCACGAAAGTATCGGTGTCATTGTGATCTCAACAGAGGACAGAACAATGTGCTTATCGACGCAGAGGATAAGCCACGTCTAGTTGATTTTGGATATTCTACCCTAATTGGGAATATTCCCGAAGCACTGGGCTATCTCCAGAGATCTACTGCATGTCCAGGAGCCTTGCGGTGGATTGCGCCCGAGCAGGTCGATCCGAAGGGGTCGTTCACCCACACCACTAAGAGCGATATATATTCTTTGGGCTGTACTGCCCTCCAGGCAAGTCTATTCAGCATGAGGGCAGGTCCTGTTCTCATATCTGCAGGTTTTGTCCGGTAAACAACTGTGGTCGGAGGTTCAGTATGACTGCGCCGTCGTTTTATTGTTGTCAAAAGGCCAAAGACCGGGGCGACCGGCATCTCGGGCGATAGATGACTCGCATTGGGGTTTCATTCAATATTGCTGGTCCCCGGAAGCGGAGAGGCCTACCACAGGGACGATAATCTCCATGATCAAACAGTTTTTGAGCCGTTCTCTCCACGATCCGGGGGTATACCGCGCTCCGGGACATGGATCGCCTTCTCCAGCGGCTCAGTCGTTCTTGCACTCGACGGGTAAGTCTACTTTTGTTCTCGAGCGCGTGGTTTTTCTCAATGACGTCAGTACCATCTAATTCTGACTCTCATACCGAAGCGCGTAGGAGGGGAGCAGCGGATCATGATTTGGAACGCCCTTTTAAGAGGTTGCGGTCTTAGGCACCTTGCACTGGATGCACCGCGTGTAATTTTCTCACAGAGGAACGATGAATTTCGAGAACAAGGGCAAGGGACTTCACTCCTGGGCCCGGTACCGATGGTCTATTCTGCGCTGTTATTGGTCTTGACGCATACAACTGGTGACCTCGTTTACATGGTTTTAGCCCTCTGCGTGTAGATTTTATTAGAGTTGACTTTCAGATCACCATTTACATATCATAGTGTAGTTGTTGTTTGGACAGTCACGAACCGGCCGACGTTGACTTGAAGTCCTCTTGTGCAAATGGTCCGCCCAACTAAGTACCAGGCTAGTCCGTGGTGTATTGATGTTCCACGCTCCGCTACACATAGTGGTACGTACCCAGATCACTGACTCTGATATGACAGCTGGCTAAAGATAAATCCTTCTCCCTACCTCGAGGCTCCAAATAGATCCTGTCAGAGAGAGTATCATGACAATCCTTGCACAACAGTCACTGCCCCAGACCTCCCGTACCCATGTCCAAGAAAGCGCTAATTGGCCTAAACGACCCTGACAAAGGCACGATGCCGGTCTGCATACCATTACAAGTGACATATCTGGTCCGCGCAGACCAGGACCAGTGCTGGCAGACCAAAAATACGGGATTTGAATGAGTCAGAATGACCCGGCTCAGTCGGGCTGCGTCGCACACTGTCGGACTTGCCAACCTTCGACGTCCCCACAGCCCAAAGTGTCAATGTCGCCTCGAGACAAGAAGGACCCCGTTTGCAAACCGTGACGCTGGGTGGAAAAGGTAGAACGGTTCTGTCTTGAATAAATTATGGAACGAACGAACCCCAAGATCGCCATCTCGCCGTACTAAATGATCGGGCTTGGCGCGATGGAAGGTGTTTCCGTGCATGGATGCCAAGTCGGAGAGCCTCGTAAAAAAAAAAAGCCCTGACTTGCAGCTTGTATGCAGCGTTTCTTCAAGTAATTCCAACATTCCTCCCCCGGTGGCGACTCGTATGGTTCAAAGTATAACTTCCCTAGTTTGTCCCTAGTGCCAACTTTGATTTGATGGCGCGACCTTGAACTAGCCACTATGGGGAAGACTCCGACATATTGACGACAAATAACTTGAGCTTGGCGGCCATGAAAGCCCGAGATATACCAATTTGTTGAAATGGAAGGACGACGGACCGCCACTACCATCCTAGCTAACTTCATATGTCGTATCAACGCATGCCCGGAAGCGAGCTCGGGAAGCGGCCAAGGTCCGCATCACACCTTCTTTGTCTCGGGATAACGACAACATTACAATGTTTGTACATGATAAATGATGGATGTCGTGAATCTCTGGTAAGTACGATGGTATAGTATGACTTGTAGTATCTCCCTTCTAACGGAACTTACTCCCACTGGCACGTTCAACGCTACGCGTTCCAATCGTGATCGTTATAAAATTTAATATGTAGGTTCAGGTCTAGTATCCCCGCTAGTGCCCCTCCGTGCCTTGCAGGATCGAGTATTCGATCAACTGTCAAATTTGGTGACATTTGAGAAAGGCCAGCAAATGCGGATCGACTCACACGATCACGCATTGTCCGAATCGTCCAAAGACGACGAGATTATCGCGATTATCGCAGATCGTCAGTATATACAAGCACATCGGATCGACACACGCATACCCAACACATACCGAAGGAAAGATAAAAAGGAATGAGAGCCGGCCACGCGTCGCCGCATCACCGCAACGCCCCCTACGCTAATCCTCCCCCAACCCCATGCCCATCCAACAGATACGCCCTCACGTCGCGTACGATCTGTCGCGCCTCGTCCCTCTCCGCCTCAACCTGCCTCAACCGCACCCTGTAGTCCTCCTCCACTGAAATATCATCGTCCCTACCATGATGACCCGCGGCGTCCTTTCCCTTTCCCTTGTCCCTAGTAACCCCTCCTTGATCTGCCCACCCCTCATCCACTCTCCCTCCACCACCCCTGACCTGCACCGCCAACGCCTTCTCCAACACCGCCACACGCTCCGCCAACACCCTCGCCGCACCCGTCGCCTCCGCGGTCTCCCGCATCAGCTTGTCCACCACCCCCGCGTCTACTTGGTGGTGGTCGTTCCCCTTCGTTTTCTCTCCCTCGTTCTCGTTCCAATTGGCGCCAAGTCTCTCGATCCAGCTCCCGTTCACACTTACGCTCTTGTTCTCGTTAGAGACCCTAGATCCGATCTCGTTTGGCATCGCCATCGCCAACGCGCTTGTTGGCGCCATCCCGTTACCAGTGCGGGGCGGTGGTGGCGTCAAGAGAGGCGAATCCGCCAGCTCATGTTGTGCCTTGGCAAACGCTACGAACCGAGGGCGGTGAAGGTGGGTGTATGCGGGCGAACACGAGGAGACCAGGGTATCACAAGGTTAGAAAATCAAACGAGTCAAACGACGCGTGAATAACAGTGAGAGAGTGACAAAACCAGGCACCAGGTCCCAACAACACAACATCATCGTTGCCGTCAATACGAAACCTTGAAGATGGTCGAAACGAAACGAAACGGAACGCACCGATGGCAAATGGATCCTCCTGAACGTGATGAGAATGAGACTGATGCAGTGTCTGGTGATGGTGACGTCGACGCAGTTCGGATCCCCGAGAATGTCCGCCTGGTCCACGCCCCGGACCGTGTTGCGCTTTACGATATACGCATATAATGTATTCCGGGCATCCGGTAATCGGTTTTTGGTAGTGTTTGTTGAGCGCACAGAACGCAACGAAGAAACGAAAGCAAAACAGAGAGAAAGCAAAGAAACAAGAGCAGAAAGAAAACGAGAAAAACTAGACAACAAACGAATGCTTACACTCTTTTGATGACTGACGGCTCGGACGACGTACTTGCACGCGGGAGCTCTCACTCGCGCTCGTAGTCGTAGTCGGGGTATGCGGCTCCTCCACATCGAGCCCCCGCTTCTTGCGCTGCCGTCGTCGGGAGCTTCGCTCAGTTTCCCTGTCTTCTTCCCTTCCCCCTCCTCTTTCCCCTTCCCCACCACGCGACGGAGACAAGGAGGCCGACGAGGACGCAGACGACGAAGAGGAAGATGTCGAGGCTGGATGGTGATGACCAGTGCGACGATGGGTATGATATTGACGTTGATGCGATCGTTGCTCCACCGCATCATCCAATCCACTCCCGTTCCCGCCTCCATCCCCGCTCCCGCGCTTGCTCTTCTCCTTCTCGATCCGTCCTTTTTCTGCGTCTGTGGTGCCAGCACCACCTGCCGATCCCGCTCCCGATGTCCCAGATTCCGGTCCAGAGCCCCCGGGGCCTTTGAATGACTGAATCTGCGACGGAGAGGGCGACGCCGGCGGCGTCATCCCACACATCTCCCCCAACAACGTCTCTGAAATCCGGTGCCACCTTGTCAAGAGCCACATCATTACCCGCTGCGACATCATCTTCGCACTCCCAGCCCCGCCTGCATTCCCGTTCCCAGTGCCACCTCCAGCCCCGCCTCCCAACAACCGATGTCCAAATATCCTCGCCACGTCCTCAAGCTGGAGGCCGTTCTCGGGGCACAACGGCAGCTGCGTGAAAAACCCACACAAGTACATGAGCAACGACAAGTTCGGCGAGGGCAAGAACCGAAGCAGTATTTGCGCCATCGCGATCTGGTCGTTTTCCACTGGACTGTCCGCGTCGGCCAGGTACGCGTCCGTATACGTCGTCGTCGTCCCCATCGAGGACCTCATCGTCGAAGTCGTCAACCACGGAACAGGGCGCGCAGGTTCACCCCTCGCTCGCCTCTCTTCCTCTTCCTCTTCCTGGCGATCCCTTCTCGCGTCCTCGCGTTTCACGCTGGGCTTGACGGACCAGTGCCAGAGCGCGGAATACGTATGTACGTCAAGGAGCGAGTCCGGCATACTCGAGACAAACGTCGACAAGAGGGCACACACGTCGGGCATCGTTTGCCCGCGCATGTTAAATTTCGCGCCGAAATCGGGGCTCTTGTCGAACAGGTTGAACAGCTGGAGGTGCCTGTCCCGGCTCGGGAGCGCGCGGAAGAGTCCGTGTTGGTAAATACCTGTAGGTAGATAACAAGATAAGGTAAGCAAGACAAGAACTGAGGACGAAAATTGGAACGCATGAGTACTTGCCGGTCTTGGTCAACTCTTCGACGCACGCGACGACAACGATCGGAAGGTGGTGTTGATAGTCACCAATGACGATCGAGGTCGACGCGTACAGTATCACGTCCTCGAGGGGTGAGCCGATTGCGTCTGAGGCCGAAAGTAAGGAATTGAACGTCGGAGAAGGAAAGCCACCTACGAAAGCTTGGATCCTTGTCCTGCAGACGCTCGCTTCGTTTGCGACGCATCTGCTCACGGAGTTGGCCGTCATGCCTGTGAATTTCCGCCACATCTTCTAAAGTGATGTGGTCCATTGCGCGGCGATTTGACCGGCGTGCGAGTGTATCCAGTCGGCGATACACATGCCCTATTTTAATCTTGGGCAGGGGTGGATGATAACTCGACTCGGGAGAGGCAGATGGTTCGTCGGCGTTCGCTCGCGTAGCAGAGCCGGCACTGCCGGCGTTGTGAGGCGAAGCGGAAGGGGTATCGATCGAGGCCTTCACCCCGTGTCGATGGTGATAAGAACCGGCCGCGGTGGGTGCCGGTGACGGTTGGCCGCACGCTCTGTCCAATCTGTCCAGCTCGAGATCAGGGGGTGGAGTGTGCGCCGCCATACGGATGTCGGACGCCGAGCGCCCTCGATTTCCAGGCACGAAGTGGGAGGCGACGCGGGCGGCAAGATTAGTTCGTCTCTCCTGGTCGGCACGAGCAGGACGGGGTAGGATGTGAGAAGAAGTTTGGGTGGGTGTAGATTGTGGTAGATCAGTAGGATAATGCTGCGGGGAGGGGCGGGCACGAGGCGCCCATGAATTGTCCGCACGCGGACGTAATTCGGGGGAGGAGGAGGTATGATGGTGGTGGAGCGGCGATGTGGTCATGCGAGGAATGGAAGGTCGTGATGTGTGCGGGCTGGTCGCTGCATCGTGTGTAGAGGTGTGTGAAGGGGGAGGTGGACGGAGAATGCTTCGTGGCGTGCGTGGAGCCTCGTTCGGCGGGTATGGACGAGCCGGTGGGGCGCGAGGGGGACCGCGATCGCTCGATGGCATGTTTTTTGAATCAGAGAACATGTAGGATAGGTAGAAGAGAATTCCCGCCTTTTTCAAGATACGGTCGTGAGGGTGATCAGAGTTCAGACTGTGAAGAAACGGGGGGACTTAGCTCCGATCACATTTGAATTGGAACTGTAGAAGATGGGCGTAACGGTCAAACGCAGCTACCAAAATGTTTGGCTCGAGAACACACGTGGCTGGACGGTCTAGACCGAGTCGAAGAATGCGCGGATATAGTCCGGATCAAATAACGGGTGAGAGTATCCACCTTACCACTCCATCCCGAGTCTACCCTTCTAACTAGCATCTGCAAAACGCATGAAATGAAATAGACGAGTTTTGAACTTTCATGTACTTACGTAGCTTACATACCCGTGGGTAGGGATGTTCTGATTGGTTACTGGATAAATCAAGAAAGATATCATTGATTGTGAGGACACGATAACAAATCTCGCTAAGATGCTATCTTATCTAGTACGTAGTAAAGATTACAATTAGAAATCCGCATCGCCCCGTGGAGCTTTGGGGACACGCTCGCCCCACTTCGATTTGATGGACGAGATCATTTCCCCACAACGTCTAACGAAGGCATCGTGCGCCAAATGATCCCCTGCGAAAAGTGAGACAATATAAGTGTGAATACTTCGACATAAGTCTTGGAAATTTTCGTCCGACATGGTTGTGGGAGCAACCACCCCGCTCCGTCTACGTTCTAATGCAGCCACAAATGATGCGGCCACCAACGCGATGAGCGGTTGCAACGAATCCGCTCGCAACGTGGTGCCGCCTTGGAAATTGTCCCATACGATGTTTGCAATTGCATCTCTGAAGCATCTATGCTCGAAATGTTTGACTTCCTGAAAAATCCCATCAAAATAAGTATAGATGATAGATAGTATTGCACGCACTACTGTTCCGACGACATGAAAGAAGGAATAATCAGGTTGTGCAAGTAGATCTTTGACCGTGGTTCGCATATAGTCACTGTCCACTGAGGGGTTGCTACCAGTGGCTGAGGGATGACTTGGATGGAGCGCGAGATCAAAGAGATACTCGACGGAGTGTTCGGCGAAGTTTCGGAATGCCTTGCGGACCTCCCACATAGACTTTACACAGCGTTTGCGAACGTCGGGGAAGGGGAGAGGAGAGGAGCCATATACTTCTATGGCCACTTCCGTGGCAAAGGATAAGATTTGCTGGTCCCGTTCATCTTCATCTGGTGTGGCGTGGACGGTAAACATCGAATGCCGCACTTTTTGTACCAATAGGTGCATGGCCTTGCTTTTTTGCGCTGCTGTCACGCCGGTCTGAGTCCCTGCCAGTGCATGGCCATGGCGGTTTGTTGTTACCGAGTCTGCACCGGTCGCCGTGGTATGGTCTGCCACAGTCACCATGCTCCTAGTCTGAGTATCGGCAGGTTCCGGAGGTGGTGGAGCTTGGGACGGCATTGATGGTCGCTTTCTTTTCCTCATATGTGTAGTTATTCCCTTGAACAAACATCAGATTTAAGAAGAGTCTACACTTAGACATACGTACTGCAGTGATGACATTTGTTCTACGCTGGGCGTTCGTAGCGATCTCTCCGCCACGCGCCGGGACCATAGCAACTCGGTATAAATCCATCTGAGAAACCACTGAATGGCCGGACTGGACTCCCGATGTCCTATTGAGCTCGACGAGGAGATTGGTGTCAAGTTGTTGGGGTGGTTGGCCCGGGGGAATAGCAGTACGGGGCTCGCCGGGAAAAGCCTCGCCTCTGGAGGCCGTGTGTGATGTTCCCGCCAGCGGTAGCGTTCGCAGCAGCAGCCCCGGGCCTGACTCGGATGTGGAGTTCACTAGCACTGGCAAGTTTCTTTCCCGATTCGTGCCAGTGATTGAAGGGCTGTCATTGTCTGCCGATTGTGACAGGCCTGGGAGGCCTAAAGCGTGATCAACGCCGATCCACGGCCCGGGAATTGGATTCTGGAAATTTGAAGGGTAGTAGCTGGACGACTGTGAAAGTGCGGTTGGTGGATGGACGGGGTGTTGTGAGGGCACGATGAACGGCGGCGGCTCAGGCTGAAATAGAGCAGAATGATGGGCCTGAACTTGCATTGTGACATTCCCAGTCGATGGTGGTAACACGGCGCCAGGAGGCCTGTAGAACGAGGGCTGGGATACTCCGAGTTCAACTCGTCGCAGTGGCTCGTCGAGAAAGTCCGGATCTACTTCATCATCGGTGTAATCTTCTCCACCGATGACAGTTCCTGGGGTAAAGCGTTGAGGAAGCTGAGAGTCAAATTGATCAGCGGATAACCAGCGAAAAAAATGAAGGGATAGACGCACGGCATCTCCAGTCCGACGTCTACGTGGGGCCATGAAGCTGAGAGATGTCACGGTGTACCATTGGCAATCGATCAGCCACTGCTCGCGCTATATAAACGGTCGAATAATCAAGTCCAAAAATGAAATACCGATACAGTAGTACGGTATTAAAGAAACACATAAGTTGAGTGCTACTTGTAACAGTACAGAACTACACGTCGTCAGATACCTTCGGCGGTCGAGTTCTTCACCGCTGCCCGGGCCTGACTCAGAACTACTAATGTGAATTCAGTACTTGTACTTTTTCTTTGGTTTGGAACAACGCACTACTTTTTATTCAGTCCGATTGAACGCTCTCATCGTCATCCAAACTATCGGACTCTACTACATCTGACTCCATTTCATCCGAGTCCAAACTTGAAGTCGGTTCGGGATTGGCAAAACTTAACATGAGGTTTAGTTGTGTATTGGTGCAAGCCAGTGCGGTGAATTCGTCAGCGTAAACAGCGTGGCGATAAGCAATATCATCGTCAACGATGTTGCCACGGGCCTCCGCCTCCGCCTTGAGGTGCGATAATTCATTGTTTTGAGAAGCGAGGTGGTCTTCGTCATGCTTACGCAGCACCGAAACGATATCCTTCATCTTCTCCAAGGCATCGAGCTCACGGAGAGTCGCAGATAGACGAGAAACAGTGGAGTCTCTGAACGCTCGTTTGGCAATGTACACCTTCTCGAATACATCGTCGGGCAACTGTGACATGCCAGCTTTGAATATATCTTTCCCCTGATTCAGAACGGATGTTAAAACACTCCATGGGAATGTGTCGGAGGAACTTACATTGAGCAATTCCTCGATCGTCAACGAGGAACGAGATGACCCGCTTGAAGGTCTCAATGCAAATCGCATTTCAGGAGACCAGAAAGAACTCCGGTACTTGTAAGGGTTGAACAATCTCCGCATCCTCATGTTGGCATCAGTGGTACGTTTCCTGGTGGCCCCAGTGGCTCTGATTTCAGGGGTCTGGGGTGGTGGAGAGGAGAAATCGAGCTGAGGGGGCGGTGGAGGTGAGAAATCAAGGGAGGGTAGTAGAGTGGATAATTCGACGGGGAGGAGATCTATCTTCACTGAATCACTGAAGGGGCGTTTGAAGGGGGGGGACTGGAGGAGAGCCTGGTCGATTGAAAGGGGGGTCTGAGGACCAGAATCGGTAGAAGACTTTGAAGAAGCAGTGAGACGGGGAGTATTCTCCATGGCGATGATTGTATCAAGATAGAGAGACTAATCTATGCGGTGTGAGCTGCGCAGAGTGGGGAGGCGAGCCAACGTTGATTGGGGCGGAGTTTGAATGCCTCTAACGTTTCTTGAGCGAGCTGACTGCCAGCCGTGACCACTGGCTCCAATGTCAGAACTCCCATCGTGCGTTCTACTCGTTATGTTTTCAGTCGTTTAAAATATTGACACTGTGATTGAGGAGCCAGCCAGTACCCTGCCCCTCTTGCAACACTTCTTTCACTTCGCCCGCTCATCTAGTCAATCATCTGAACTCAACATCATGTTCCCTACTGCATACAGAAAAAGTTCCGATGTCTATCCCTCCAGCTTTTTTCCGGAATCCTGGAGAGAATGTCACAGGTCGATATCATCCTACCTCCGGTTACATTTATGGAAAAGGAGACACTTTATTGGACAAATTGCAGAAAGATCCGCATGAAGACCACCGCACGCACGTTCCGTATTATCCATTCCAAGATGAAGGAGAGTGGGAACTGGCTAAGTTCCTATCAACACATCTTACTCAGGCAGAAACGAACGAATTTCTCAAGCTGAAATGGGTAAGTTGTGACTCGTCCTTCCAGGACCACCGTGATAAACTGCCCCTTGTATCCTAGTTTCAGACTCGGCCAAAACCATCATTTAAATCTGCTCAACAGTTATGCGGATGGCTGGACGCTTTACCCAATGGTCCTGAATGGAAATGTACCACCCTGACTGTTGAGAGCTGTTCGACGACCCGACCTATTCGTCTTATCTGGCGTGATGCACGAGAAGTCGTGGAGGATTTGTTCGGAAATCCGGTCTTTGCAGATCATATGACCTTCGATCCATACACGGTTATGAAAGGGACAGAGAGGGAGTATAGCGAGTTCTTCACAGCGGAACGAGCACATCAAATCCAGGTATGCACACAACAATGGCACATAAGTTTCTATCTCCTTAGACGCTATAATTTGCAGGACCAACTCCCAGAGGGAGCCACGTTAGTGCCTATCATCATCGCATCCGATAAGACTGCTGTCACGCGCCAATCGGGGGGGCTCGAGATGCATCCGGTTTTTATTACCATCGGTAACATCCAGTCAGACGTTAGGATGCAAGCAACGTCACATGCATGGCGATGCGTAGCCTTCATGCCCATACCCAAGTTCGACGTACACCCTGATTTCCAGACCCTCCTCTCCTCCCGTGTCTTTCACTCGAGCATGGACATTATCTTCGCCTCGCTTAAAACAACGGCGCAACACGGTGGACTCATGACAGACTGCTTAGGATATGTCCGCTCTTGTTTCACCCCCATCGCTGCCTACATAACGGATTTACCAGAAGGACAACTTGTCGCATGTGTCGCTAGAAGCGGATCTCCTATCACCACTGCAACTACAGCTGAATTCGGCGACCCCTTTCCGCATCCTCCCCGAACAGGCACAGATACCTTGCGGCAGATCCAACAAATACTTGCCGAGACTCATCCGTGGGATATTGCCACATTTCAAAAGAAATGCAAGGCGGAGAAGCTGCTTGGGGTTCATCTACCGTTCTGGAGAGACTGGAGGTTTTCAGATCCCGCCCGTTTTTTGAACGGTGAAATACTGCATACCGGCCACAAATTCTTCTTTGACCACCCGCTCAAGTGGTGCAAGGAAATAGCTGGGAATCACGTTCTCGACAAACGTTTCAAGACCCAACACAAGCGCAGTGGCGTTCGTCATTTCAACTCGGGCATATCCCACATCAAGCAAATGACAGGCCGCGAGCACCGCGACATTCAGCGCACAATCGTTCCCATGATGGCAAAAGCATCTCCTGTTGTCACCCCCCTCTTCGTCCACAACCTACGTTTTCTCGTCGAGTTCATTTACAGGGCACAGAGTCCCATTCACACCGAATCATCCATCGCAAGCATGGTCGGTGCCTTGGCTGAGTTCCATGCAACCAAACATGTTGTCGTCGAAGTTGAGGCACGGCGAGGGGCCAGCGGTGCGAAGACTGATTTCGATATCCCGAAACTGGAGCTCATGCAGAGTTTTGCGCGCAACATCAAGGACAACGGCACCCTGCTACAATATACCGCTGATGTCACGGAACGTCTCCACATCACTCACTGTAAGCTCCCATTCGAAAGAACCTCGCGGCAGGCTAGCACTTTTGTCGATCAAATCGTAACTTTACTCAATCGGGCTGAGAACATACGACGCTTTGATCTCTATCTGATCCTCCGCCAGTCGTCACAACCACTGGAAAACATCATTGTTGGCGAAGATGAAGCAGTCTCGGACATCAATCCCATGCACTCTTTCGTTTCTCGCATTCTCCCCAATACAGAGGTTTCTTTCTCCGGTCCGCGTCCATTCCGCAATTTTTTCGCAGATCCAAAGGGCCTTTTGTCGTCGTCCGGTGCCGTCGCGTTCCATGTGACGGTTCGACCCGACCGTGCAAATATCTCGATCGTGGAGATGCAGAACCTCTATCCTTTCCCCCATGCGGCATACTACATTGATCGATACATTCACTTTGCTCGGCGAGAAGATCCACCACCATTGTGGTCCCCTTTCTCAGGAACGGTAAATGTCTGGCATAAATTCCGCATTCAGCAATGCTCGTCTTTCCGATCCCAATCTTTAATGCGTAGTCAAATGGTTCAGGCCTATCCACGTTCTGAAGAGCATCCACTTGGGTTGCATGACGCAGTGCTTGTTAGTCATCCAGGTGCTGATGATGTGACGGGTCAGTGCCCGGTGCTATTGTGTGTTCGTGTGTTCTAATTGATATTCACCAGATATTGGTCGCATCAAAGCCGTCTTTTCACCCAAGGTTCATGCTCATCAAACACTTCCTTCATACCTCACGTCTCCCCTTATCTTCGTCGAGTTCTTTGCTGTGTGTGCTGATCCCTTAGCAGACCGAGAGGGAGTAGGCCTCTACAGAGTCCGACGTCCGCCTGCTAACAGCTTCGCAAACGGTCCGTCGAGCTCTTATGCGGTAGTGCCGTTGATGAATGTAGTGCATGCGGTGGAGCTCATCCCCGTGTATGAAACAGCAATTCCGGGGATTGATATATCAAAGGACTCGTGTCTGGAGGCCTATGAGGAGTATTTTGTGAACGCGTTTGCTGACAAGGAGTCGTTCAATGTTATGTGCTAGGTAGATTCTTGTTATGACAATTGCTCTCCCTCGAGATATGATATGATATGATTGCTCGATGATGCCGCCGATCGGATACTACAATCAGTGACATGTAGCCGACATGATAATCGGTGATTAGTAGAGATCTGGGCCCAAGCCACCTGCCGTTCAAAACGAGATCAAATCTGTCCAAATGGGGCATACATATGGTTGTGTCACAACGTAAATGGGTTCGACCCACAGCAAAGCCCATTTTTTTATACCGATGTAGGTCAAATAAAACTCAGGGCAACTGTCTGTCCCTTGAATCTCCCGATCCCCGATTGACAGCGCAGTCATGTGATATTTCGCACGCCCCACCTTTCCTCAAAAACCCGTCCAAGTGGAGTTATTTACTCCCCAGACTCTGCTCTCCACCTCATTTGCGATGTTCTTCAGCACAAAGGCCTTCCTTGCCGTCCTCTCCTGTGCTCTCGTCGCGCATGCTCAGTCCAGCAACGGGACTTCTACCTCCTCCGCTCCCCCTTCTACCTCCTCCCTTCCCGCTGGTCTCGACGAGTGCATCCTCACTTGCGTGACCACTGCTGCTGCTAGCGCTGGTTGTGCCAGCTTGTAGGTCATGTGTTCTTTTCCCGAATCAGAATTTGGCTAACTTCCTCCAGCTCCGACTTGACCTGCGTTTGCACCTCAACTGCTTTCCAGGCTGCTGCTCTTCAATGTCTCCAACAAAACTGTACCGCGGACGATGTTGCGGCTGCGACCCAGCTCCAGCAGACAGAATGTGCCGCCCGTAAGTCGCACAAGTTCTTTTGTTCGCTTCCTTGACCAATGATCGGGGTGACTTTGTAGTAGGCTCTAGTAGCGTTCCTACCTCGACTCCGAGCGGGACCTCGAGTAGCCTGTCTTCTCTTTCGTCCTCGACTCCCACGACTAAGCCCACTGGCACGTCGACGTCGACGTCCTCTACTGGCACGCCCACCACCAGTAGCAGCAGTGCTGCCATGGCGTTGTCCGCCCCATTCTCGTTCGGTTCCTTTGTGGGAACGCTTGTTGCCTCTGCGGGGGCATTGGTCGGAGCTGCCTTGGTTTTGTAACCCACTTACCATTCCGTATATCCACTCGGTTCGTACTTGGCTTGGCAAGTTGGTGCGAAACGTGTTTTGGTTTCATGTTACATAAAAGTGAATGGATAATTAACCTTGATCGGAATGTTGTTTGTGAAGAATGTTTTTTTGCAATCGGATCTGAGTATGGATTTATACCCGATGACGTATTGAAATCAATATACCCAAATTAGGCGCTTGCACAGCTTTGCGGGGAAAACACTCTTCCCACGACTAGAGTTGACTCCGGCTCCCGTGTGAGTCTGGTTGACACGGCACGCCCAAGATGTCTATTCTTGTCGGGCGTCAAGCCATGCACAGGATGGTACCACTCCAGGCGTGCCAGAGTAGCATCAGAGGCTCCGAGCTAATCAGCAGCACCCATCATGCACTGCATCGTCAATGGCGAGATTGGGATGCCGAAAACACTTTTATTTCCTCTTCATATACAGTGGACGGCGGCCGAGAGAGTCCGCAGTGGCAACGGTTATTTAAATAATGGATGACGTTGGGATGGGGACGAGTACAAAAACGATGTCGAAAGGTAGTATGAATCAATGAACTAGGCATAAGGGCGAATAAAGTTTGATGACACGACGGTGGTTTCGAATTCGAGGCCGTCCGAGCGGGCACGAAGGCATGTACCCAAATATGGTTAAATGCAGCTCGGATGCAAGCTCGATGGCATTTTGTGCATATGTACTTACAGTATACCCAGTACAGGTCAAGTAAACGAGGCCCTGGCAGGCTGAGCCACAGTGGTTACGTGGCTACTGCAGTATCTGATAGGCGCAGTCGCGGTTGGTGGAGGGGAAATGTGACGTGTGTGACAACGTGACAGGTTCAGGTGGTGAGAACAAAGCCAGCGGCAGGACATCGTCAGTTGCTAGCCGTTTCCCTTCACTGCTAGCCATTTCTTTCTCTCTCTTTCCTTCTTCTCTTCCTCAACCACCCAACTCATCCCCGCTCGTCGTCGCGCACATTCCGCACGAGAACGACCCACTTTCTTCTGCTTTTCTTCATTGCACCGCCCCGCTCACCTTCGCCATGGGCAATTGCGTGTCTGCCCAGGACAGGGCTGAAAAGGCGAGATCAGATGCCATCGACCGCCAACTCGAGGAGGACTCCAGGAAGCTCAGAAAGGAATGCAAGATACTCCTCCTAGGTCAGTCCATCCTCCGCCATCTCTCCCAGCGTCTCTTTCTCACTGCCCCCTCCTTCCCCTTTGTGCCTTCTCTCTTACGTTCGCGCTCACCCATCACCCCCCCTTTCAGGTTCCGGCGAGTCCGGCAAGTCCACCATCGTTAAGCAGATGAAGATCATCCACCAGAACGGCTTTACGGACGAGGAATTGATGACTTACCGACCAACGATATACCGCAACACTCTCGACAGCGCACAAGCTATCGTTCTCGCCATGCGCAAGATTGGTTACGACTGCGTCCATCCTGCAAACCGCGTACGTCCCCTCCCGCCCCTCCTATTGCCCTCGTAGTGTCTCACCCTTCCGCCACACTCGCAGGCGAATGCAGATCGCATTTTCGACTATCGAGTCGACCCTTCGCCATCATTCGTGTTCTCTTCCGAAATCGCGCAAGCCATTCACCAGCTATGGAAAGACCCCATCATCCCAAAGCTCATGGACCACACAAGCGAATTTTACCTCATGGATAACGCAGTCTAGTCAGTACAAAGTCATTCTCTTATCATTCTTCCTTCTCACCTCTCTCGCCTCAGCTTCTTCACCGACGTTTTGAGAATAGGCTCTCCGACTTACCGCCCAACCGAAAGTGACGTCTTGCGAGCTCGTCTAAAAACGACGGGCATCACCGAAACGAGGTTCACAATGGGCCAACTACAGTGCGCTTTGCATGCTTTCACCCTCCATGTCACTCAACGCGTTCAGGATTCACATGTTTGATGTCGGGGGGCAACGCTCCGAAAGAAAAAAGTGGATCCACTGCTTTGAAAGCGTCACGAGCATCATTTTCTGCACCGCCCTGAGCGAGTACGACCAGGTATTGCTAGAAGAGAAGAACCAGGCAAGTATTCGCCCACGCGTCGTCCTCGATCAAAGCCTTAGCCGCTTCTCTTTAGAATCGAATGGCCGAATCGTTGATACTTTTCGAGTCCGTAATCAACTCGCGGTGGTTCCTCAGAACATCCATAATCTTGTTCCTCAACAAGATCGACGTATTCAAGATCAAGCTACCCAAGGTACGCTACCGGACGGAACTAGTCGCCTCTCCTTCCCTCACTCCCCTTAGGTTCCGCTAGAAAGATATTTCCCAGAGTATTCAGGCGGTGCGGACATAAATAAAGCAGCCAAGTATATTCTCTGGAGATTTATGCAAACAAATCGGGCACGTCTATCCGTTTATCCACAGTGCGTTTCAAAGATTCGTAGTGTCGTCTCTCGGCTCACGGCATCGCTTTACTCCCGTCAGTCTGACGCAAGCAACGGACACTACAAACATTCGTTTGATATTCGCGGCAGTAAAGGAGACTGTATTGCAGAACGCACTAAAGGACTCGGGTATTCTGTAGACTAGTTTTTTTTCTTTCTCTTCTGCTTCATCTTTTCGTCGTGCTACATTGTAGTCGTGTTCGCTAGCTATATATCTGGTACAGACTGGTACAGAGTTACCTGGGTTGGTTGCGCGTTGTCGTCCTGATTTCCTTTGATTTCTTTGCGCATGACTACGTATCTCTCTCTCCCTTCCGGTTCCTCCGGGATGACAGCTCGCTTGCATCTGCTGATGGATATATTTCTTGCCTATTTCTTATTCATATTTTCTTCATTCCTTCTCCGTTTCTCCGTACACCCAGTTGTCAAATATCTCACAAACACTCTCACCAGTTGATCTCACTGCTTGCAAACAATGGATCACGGAAGCTGAGTATTTCCGCCATCCCACAGTCCTTCTCGCGTACGAAACATCTCTTCGCCTACTCATTCAACATCTCGCCATTTTACCATCCCTACCCAATCGTCTCCAAAGTTTCAAAGACCTCGCTTCTCCCCTAGCAATCGACGCCTTTTCCGCTTGTCTCCGTAAACAACGTGCTATCAAAGTGATTGAGCTTCTCGAACAAGGTCGCGGTGTATTCTGGACCCAGATTGCATGTCTCCGTTCCCCTCTTGAAGATGTCATCGCCTCGGGCCAGGAAGGACAGTCCCTTGCGAACCAGTTTACTCGCCTCTCATCAGAAATACGCAATACAATTCATTCACAAGGTCCAGATCAGCACAACAAGCTGTGCGGTCTCAATTTTGATCTGCAATCTGCAATCTCTCACATTCGCACATTACCCGGTCTCGCTCGATTCCTCCTCCCCTCTTCCTTCTCAGAACTCCACCACACTGCCATTGGGGCACCTGTGGTCATCATCAATGCTAGCCAGTACACGTGCGATGCACTAGTTGTCTTTTTTGACAGAGATCCGGTTCATATCCCATTGCAAATCACCAAATCCCGTGTCCAGAACCTGTCATTGGAGCTCCAATCTCTGACTTTGGACGCAAAGACAGTGGACATGGGGAGAGATCTGGCTCGCTTCCTGAGAATCCTTTGGGATGAGGTCGTCTCGCCCATTGTTGATTTTCTTCAGGCAACAGTTCCACTTGGCTCACGTATCTGGTGGTGTCCCACTGCCGAGTTCTGCCTTTTGCCATTGCACGCGGCTAATCCGTATCGGAACGGCCAAAGAGGCTTTTCCCATTTGTACACATCGAAAGTGAGGAAGGAGAGGAAAGGGGATGGAAAGGCACGAGATACAGAAAACACAAGACGTACGCAAGCTGGTTCGGGAGCCCGGACACAGGCATGCCCATCCCCATCGAACAGATCAGTGCGGTTAGGAAAATGAGCAGTTTCGAGGGACTGCCGGGGAGGTCTTTGCCGACTTGTTGTGCAATCGGGACGAGGAGAACACTTGCTATTGTGTGGCTGATAAATGTCGAGACAACCTGCAATCAAGAGGGGAGGATGGATGGGGTGGGTCAGTGTCAGTGCGAGGAGGAACAAACAACGAAAAGTGGGGGAAAGGAAAAACGTACTAGGACGGCAACGGAAAGAACGAGGACGACGGTGTACAACGCCCGCCCTTCGAGCATGCGATGAACTACTAGACCATCCATCGTATCCATTAACTGTCTCTCCTTGAGTGGTCCAGTGAGTTCACAATGTATTTTCGTCTTACCGATCGTCTTCAAATTTTGCCTCTTTTCCTAGCCCCGGAACGACGAAAGGTCGACCAAATCTTGCCTACAATACCCAACGAGATATACCTTCACATATTCGATGTCATCGCACCACCTGGAACCGAATCCATATCGTCAAAGGGACTCCAGATATTCCTCAACCTTTCTTGCGTTTGCAGGCTCTTTGCCAACGTCTGCCTTCCACGCATATACGAGTTTGTCGAGTTATCTAGCTTAGTCCCTGGACCAGCCTTCGGGCCATCATACTACATGCAACGACGCGGCTCTACGTTGTTCGCACATATAGCTGCACAACAGCCTCTCGCCCTCGCCCTCGCTCGGACAGTGAGGTTGTGCCGTTTCACACACTCGAGTAACATATTGGGAAGCAAGCAGTTCATTGTTGCCATGTCGCACATGAACAACGTCCGTGTGCTTCAGTTTTCGCACTGCTGGATCACGAGAGTTGAGCACTGGATGGCGATCGCGGCGCTGCCATCATTCGAGGATCTGGCATTTCACAGTTGTAGTTTTGGGCGCTTTTCCACAGACGCGGAACCCGAGAAGAATTTCAAGCTCAAAATTTCCGCACTTTCCATGGTTAGTTGCCTCAGGCTTTGGTGTCCCATCGCAGTCGTCGATATAGCGCACTTGCGAGCATTTCGCACAGATTACTCGTCTGTCACTAAGGGTGAGGATTGGCTCCATCACTCTGCCGTCACCAAACTGCAGGTCGATATTTCCGAAGAAATTATATCCGAAGACGCCAGCTACACGCCGGGGCTGAATATCATCCTCTCGAAAGCGCCACAGTCTCTCGAAGTACTTTCTTTCTCTGTTGGAGCGTCGGAGACTCCCAAAATAGCTCGAGATATCTTGCAGAGCATGTTGGATTCTGCCAGCGCGGGGACGAACCTTTTCTCCCTTCGCTCGCTCATTCTGTGAGTGGCCGATGAGCGGTCAATTATCGACGTAAGCCCAGCTCTATTTGCTAGCTCACATAGTCGCTGTATCACTTATTTCTCCCTCACCGTATCTCTAGACTTCCGGATCCATGATTGGTACGGGTCCGTTTGTGCTTATATATGATCTGCGCTGATGGAATTATATCAGTCAACTTGCGCAAAATTCCACTTTTCCTTCTTGACAAGGTCGGTCCTGCTCCTAGTCTCAAGCATATGGATTATCTCGGGACTGTCTTCCGTTTGGTAGATGGTAAGTGGGCGCAGGTGTCTTGTGGTTGGAAGTTATATGAACTACCAGCACTTCCGATCTGTGCTTGACATCCTTGATTCGATGATGAAGATCTGTCATGAGTGAAAACGACTGCGACGCATCCATCAACCCCACCAGATTTCGATCATCTACCCCTTTGTCTCTAGGGATGATCTTTCGCGGGACAAGGAGCCGATGATTGAGCACCCGTGTCTGCTTGAACGCCTCTCTGACTGGACAGATGGCCGTTGTCCACTTCAACCATCGCGGACCCTAGGTGGCCTCCGCGACGTGTCTTCCAGGACTGCACGAGGTGTTGGTCAGAAAACAACGGCTAATGTCACCGTACCAGATTCGACGCTCGAACCCAAACAAGAAAGGGAGCTTGTCATTGATCAACCGTCTCGGATATTTGTGTTCATTGTGCGACATCGCCCTCAAGGCTCAGCTATGATGCATCACCATCATTGTATGCGGACTACGTAATTCTGTGACCAGACCCACTGGCAGGCCCGAACTCGTCGTGCTCTGTTCTCACTGGGCGTCACGCGTCAAGCTTCGTCCAACGATATTTGATTGGTCACATACTCGCACACAGACTCTCATACGAACCCGGCGAACGTGACCTCGTCGTGCTCGCGCACGAGATCGTCGCACGTCCTATGGTGTAGATTCCTCCCCCCCTTTCGCAGACACACGGACCTATACCTCCACCCTCGTATTCTACGGCACCCTCTCCGACCTACTCTCCCAGCAATCCCAGGTCTACAGCGCCCTCCTCATCAATCCCCTTGACGATTTTGGCCCCGAACAACTGGAAGCCTACCTCGCGGGTTGTGCATGCCGTGGTGAACTCTACATCCACGTAGACCGTGCCATAGAGACCAACGTCAAGCCATTTTCCCACTCTGACAAGTCCGCCGTCTCCAGTCAGAGCAGTTCCTCACACCACCGTCGGCCGAGCTCGTGCGTACCTGCTCAAGCACCCTCTTAACGGTGCTCCACAACACTGCGCGTAATCGACCAGTGTTCTCCCCCAATGAACAAGTCGCGCGCCAGTATTTCCCAGTTCACCGAGCTTGTCGTCGCAACCAACGCCGATGCAGGACGAGTGTAAGCCCACCGGGGGACGCTGTTGGCTGCGCGCCAGGAAGAGTATGAGGGACAAGGGCGGTGGTGGAGAAGAAGAATGAAGGAGGAGGAGGAGGAGGAGGAGGAGGAGGAGGAGGAGGAGGAGGAGGAGTATGAGGAGGAGGAGGAGGATGATGAG
>JBBPOJ010000366.1:0-29086 GCA_038091395.1 Leccinum rimulosum
GTTTGATTCGACCTAGAGAATGACGTGGACGCACGGACCTCATTGACAGCTTGACACCGGTACCTGAATCGTAGCTGCGCGTGACAGCCAATTGACAGCGGACCGTACCTGAAACGCTCCGCACGGACCGTCACACACCATGAACTCCGGCTTTGTCAACAGCGGGGTTTAAACTTGAACCTTCGTATCAACGCTCAATCGTCGTCGTCGTCGAAGATGACGAGCTCATGGCCCGTCTCCTGCAGCCTTCAGGCATCCCGCTATGTTCCGACTTCCCCTGCATCCACTGCACACGTCAAGGCCTTTCATTTGCCGTTCAACGCTGCTACACGGTCTTCGGGCGGTTTTTATGAAGGGGAGTCCACCCTCGCTTAACTCTTTGTTCATCTCCACTCACCTCTTATTTTACATGATGAAGCGGCGAGCAGCAATGTCGACATCCCGGCGGGTCAAGACCACCTCCTTTCGGCACGGATTAACTGCGCAGGTTTCTGTGGATACGCTGAATGGTCTCCATCAGAAGAGCGTTGCAGAGGCAAAGAAGCAGGCCGAGCAGGCCCAGCGTAAGTACACCGGTATTTTTTTCTTCTAGGCTCACGTTTGTTTTTAGAGGATCGTCTTACTCGTGAACGCATGGTGGAAGCGGCTATGGAGCTTGGAGACTTTCATGACGACGGAGGGGAGCCCTTTTCATCTG
This sequence comes from Leccinum rimulosum, assembly GCA_038091395.1. NCBI lineage: Eukaryota > Fungi > Basidiomycota > Agaricomycetes > Boletales > Boletaceae > Leccinum > Leccinum rimulosum. The sequence goes on from JBBPOJ010000366.1 coordinate 698, forward strand.
TTGGATTGCCTACCGGAGAAGACTCGGATTGGTCTGACGACGACGACGAGGATCCGGAACTCTCTGGAGTTCCTCGGATATTCTCGAAATATTTCCGAACCATGGCCCAAGAGTACGTGTCAATTTTCATACAGCTCGCTGACGCTGACGATCCGCAGGCAGGCTGTGTTTCGACGCCGCCACGATACTCGAACCCGTGCGCAGCGCAATCAAGAGGCGCATGCAGAGTGGCAGCGCCAAATGCCGTCGCTCGTCGCGCAATATCTTGAGTGGAAGCACGGTCGGCAAGCTCCCGAAACCACCCCTGCTGAGGGATCGGACCACTTGTTCCACGTCGACATCGTTGGCGTGTTTGGTATGTATCCTGGGATCATTTTCATTAATTGTTTCTCATTTTCGATCAGACCGTACATCGCTTGCACCCATTGTTCAGAAGAACTGTGAGCTTCCCAACGTCGCGCTCATTCGCGCCGGTGCTCTCGGCTGTTCGCCCACACAACCAACGATGGCAATCAAATTAGACTGCTTGGAACTCTACCGTCAATTACGGCGGCGGCAATCTTCCCTCGGCATTCAAGGCATGGCGAAGACGCTCTGCGCTCTCCATAACGTACGTGTAGTTTACCATCTCAAGTAATCAGCTTGACGCCTCCCACTAGAAAACATATGCTCCCCATCTCCGTGACCAACTGTCAATCGCCTTCGACGTCTATCTCGAAATCCTACGCCACATCCGCTCAACTCTCGACACACGCCTCGGCAGAGTTGGATCCGCGTGGAAATTGTGCGGTGCTTGTCCCTGCTGCGCATTTAAGGTACGTAGTGCTCACGAGATCCTGTCTTCTCTCATATCTCATGAAACCAAAAGCAACCAAATGAACCTCAGCTCGTCCCAGCTCGGCTGCATAGCATGGACGGGAACATGTCCGCTAAGCGATTAGATGGCGTTGGCCATGCGGACAAGCGGCAATTCCGCAGCGATTATTTCATTTCGAACGACGACGTCGAACGTTTCAAAGATGACGTGCGACAGCGTGCTAGTGGTCGTGGCAAGCCGTTGACGTGCGCGAGCAACTGGAATGCGGCGAATCCGGGACAAGAGGACCAGATTCAAGTCTTTGAACAGACGGGGATCTTTCTGCTCGCCTGTCGCCATGGATTCGTTGAGGCGATTGCGGAAATGAAGCGCAGTGGTGAATTGTAGGTTTTTTGTCCCTCTACTTTCCCTGTCAGCTGACATTGCTCAGAGCAAAGTATGCCTTAGCCGTAACTCATCAGGTCCTCGAAGTCTGTGGCAGTCATCAATGCATTGGACATGATATTGGCTGTACGTCGAAGAGTACAATCGCTGCAAGTTCTCTGGGTGCCAAGGCGTCAGAGCTTAACCTTCAAGTCGTCGTCAATGCGTTTCATGGTTTCGCACATAACCGTGCCTGCCAGCTCAGTAACCACCCACTGTACCTGACAGGCTTAGGTAACGAGGATCTCGAAACGTGTGAACGCGTATTCTCTGGCTCCAACAGCACGGCGGTGCTCATTCGGCATGCATCATACTTCCACTGGAAACAGTTCCTCGACCTGCACTTTGATCAGTGGGATCGAGACAAATATCTTGAATTAAGTGAGTCGTCGAGTTGCATCGCGTACTCAAATCTCATCATCGCAGGCAAGTTTTTGTTTGATAACTATAAGCAAGCGCTTGACATCATCGCCAAAACAACACAGGAGCTTGCGCAGTTTCAGAACATTACTGGATATGCTGGATCCGACTTCGAAGCATGGCATGACGAGGAAAAAAAGTATTTACTCGAGTGTGCGGATGAACCAGAATCAACAACGGTTGCGGTGGAGTATGTAGATCTCCTCGAGAAGCTTCAGTTTGCCGAGTAAGTGTTTCATCTCTGACGTCGATTAATCTCACAACGCTGTCAGAGCGAGGTACGGCCGTGCCACGTCAGTGACATTTCTCACATATACCCCGGCGGAGTATAGCTCCTTTGCAGGGTTGAACTCCCGGTCCAACGTAGAACAGTGTGCAATTGCCGCCAATGCGGAGCACAGGTCAGCTCTTCGCCAGTACGAGCTACTGTTGAATGCCGTTGCGCACTTCGAAAACGTAAACCGTATTCATCCTCGGTGGAGCCCTGACAGCCCTGAATACCAAGCTGCGGCCACGTATGTCAAACGTCGCGAGTTCATCCGAGCCGTTGATGAGCTCGAAGGGCTTGTCGTCCAACGGCTGTTCGAGTTGGCGAAAGCCAATCTAGCTGGAACGGGTATGACCTCAATCAATGTATTGTACCGCAACTGACTCGTTCAAAGGTTACAAAATGCGAAAGCATATCTCAAAAGCATTGACGCGACGGTGTGCGGCTATCCGTTCCGCACTTGATCGCTACAATAGATTGGCGCCACGTCAGCAACCTGCTCGCCCAAAGCTCGACTATACACAAGTTATTGGTTACGCGTCGCTTGGAGATTTCACGCTCCTCAAATATTCTCGTGCTGATCTTCTTTCCAAGCCTTGGGCCAAGTCGACCAACCGCGAAATGGCCATGAAATACTTCAAAGTGGTACGGTCGCGAGAAGAGATCGAACGTCTGAATGTCGAAGTTCACCGACTACGAGTCTGGGTGGACTTGGATGATAAAGCGATCAATTCTGCTGCCGATGAACTGAAGAATGACGGTTCCCTTCATCTCGCACGTGAAATGGAAGCACTTTACGCTGAGCGCCATCGAGTGAATAATGTTCATCGTGCGCGTTTGGCGAAGATATTTGCTCTAGATGGATATTCAGGCTCTCGAGGAGCTCTTGGATTATCTGAACCGGTTATGGATACGCAGGAGAAAGATCAGATTGAGGATGACGCAAATGAAGAAGTGTTCCGTCTCTATGACTGTCTTGAACGAGTATCGTAGCAGCTATGCAGTTCATATTTATTATACACAAAAATGAACAGTATGTTTACCAGACTCTTGCATGATCAGTGAGATCAAGACTCATCGTGCGCGCTTCAAGGGTGGTGCTCTACTAGATGAATATTCACGGTCTTGGATGTATGTTGTAGCAGCCACTATGTAGTTTGTATGTTGCATGATCTATGACTGAGCCACTGATTTGAACGGATGGACAGACTCGGACACGCCCAGATTGGTTGAAGCGTCTGCTTCTTCTGATCGCGAACAGTCAATGCCTCATGGTCGTTGTGGACGGTGTATCATTCCCATGAGTCCTTCATTGATTACTGACAGTACCACTAACATGTGAACAGGCCGAACGTAAATGTCTAGTAGTAAATGCATTTCGAGTCGTTCAATCCCTGCTTCAAGTTCGTGCTGAGCCGCTGCAAACAATATGATTGAATCAGGGATATCAAGTTGCTGCCAAAACGGCCAGGTGAAACGGTCAGGGGTGCTCGGTTACGCTACAAACTGGCTAATTCGCCCCACACTCAAAGTGCTCAATCCTTTGCCATCAACATGTCTGTGTCTGAGTCTCACCTTGCAACCGCGTTCGTTGAAAAGAGCAGACGCCGTCTCGAGTATCTCGGTCTGGACGAACAAGTTGAATCTGTAAGTCTTGCAAGTCTGCAATATTCAAATGTGCGCTCACTGTTAATTACAGAAGGGAATCATCGAGATCAAGTTGACCGCGGTATTCGACTTCGAGACAAAATCGGGCGTGTTCTGTTTTTTGCCGGCCGCAACCCCAGTAATCTCGAGCTCTTTCCCGGTCGCACCTGGAGTCGAGCAAGCTTGCTTAGAGAAAATCAGTGACATTTTTACAAACGAGTTGCTCGTCGCCGTCCGCGAGCGCTCATTTGCTTGGGATGCAGTTGAACTTCCACGTTCAATGGTGCAGCGTACGTGTCGAGCTTCTTTCTGAATGTCCCGTTTATTAACGATCGCATCAGGACTTGCGTCTGATCATACTGCCTCGGAGCTGTCCAGATCTTCCACGGCTTCCGACTCGGAGTTCCTATTCCCCGACCCCATCTTCACCACCTCGACGCCAGTGTTTTCAAACCTGGATTTATCGAACGTGTCTTTTCCGGACCGCCTGGAGCCATCATTTATTGGACTCGACAGTCTGTCCGACCTGTCCTTCAAGACCTCGGCGGATCCATCGTTCCTCGACTCGACTTTCAATTCAATCATGCCCCAACGCCTCGAGCCCTCGTTCTCTCCCGTTCCGCCATGCGCCGGTCTTGCATCGAGTCCAAGCCTATCCGCCTCAATTCCTAGACTTTCCGACAAAGTCACTCTAAGGCGAGGAACACATCTTGCTGATCGCGCATCAAAAACGTCTGGCGTCTCTTCAGTATCTATGCGCGGGCCCAGGCCAGTCTTCCCCACATTCCATCCCGACCTCGTGAAGCGATCGCGCCGCTACATTCCCTCCGAGTCGCCGCTCACCACATCTCCCTCACTCCTTTGCGCGCCCACTGGAGCGCCGGCGGTCAGCATGGCGCATGGTACGGACGCTCGGGCTGCTAGTATCACCGCTTCTATGCCACCGTATGAGGAACCCCTTCGCGATAAGAAAAAAACAGGTGCCAGCGGACTTGAATCGGCTAGGACACTGGCATATGACAAGAAACATATGTCCAGCCGCGCACCCCTGACCTTTCCCCCGATTCACGTCCGAACCTCAACACGCGTCCACGAGGAAGGCATCTCTGTTACTAACAGCGTGTCCGTCTCACCGCCGGCCACTACTACGGCAAATTATTCCGCCAATAGTAAGAGGTATGTCAACATCACGAAGAAAATTTACGCCGCAGTCGGGAACCCCAACTTCTCGCCTACATCTGTTGATGAAATCTGGAAATGCATAAACTCGGTCTCAGGCTACGAGCAGTCGTGTTGGGCCGCTATGCTGGTGAAATGTGGCGTAGCTGAAGAGCGCATTCAGATGGTCATAACCATCATGAAGGCGGCTCAAGACTGTGTTCGAGCATTGGGGTGACAGGATAGCCGGTACGTTCAACTGTCAAGCGTCTCAATATTCATTTCATGTCAAATCATGGTACTACAGGCACGGTTAGTTTGAACTTGAAGGCGCGTACGCTGCTGCCATGGTCCGCTTGGTATCTCACTGTTTTTTGCTACGTGTGCTGCTGGCGTGCAATACTATAAAAGGTGTTGCCTCCGAGTCCGACTACCTCACTTTAATCGATGGCGCGTGCACCAATGTCCCAGCCCACTCCGCGTGAGCTCCCGAAGGTGACACCAGAGAAACGAGCGCAACGGCGCCAACGGCGTCTTGCTTTAGCAAGTGACATTGCAGACGCTAAAAAAGTCTATGCGCAGACTGCCGTTGACATCGCGCGCAAACACGGACGGTGAGCATTGTGAGTCAAGACCTCATTGCATGCTAATCTTTTATGTTTTTAGGACGGTTCGATGGGCGCAGACGCAACTATTCATGAAGGATAAGTTCGTGCGCCTCACCCGGCGCATCAATCCTTGGAACGCGTTCCTCAAAGCTAAACTTAATGAAGTTAATGCCGGTATGTCACGGTTCTGAGTCTCCGAGTTAGAAAAACCATTCATATTTTCATTAACATGCATTATAGGTCGTAAAGAAGGCGAGCGCTTCAAGCTAACCACCTACATTGCAAATAACAAGATCGCCTTGCAAGACGCCTACAAGCAGCTCGGTGCCGTGCAGCAGCAAGCATACAACGAGGATATTCGACTTGCGCGCGAAAATCAAACCGCTGAGACGCGCAGTAACCCACGCGCAGTCAGCAATACAGTCAGCGCTGCGTTTGCAACCATGGATCACGAAGTACGTGATTTCTCGGTTGTTTTTACTCTAACTTACTGGTGACTACGTATATTAGTGGACTTCCCTCTGCGCGACGACTGGCATCGAGGGATTCTATGTGGCTGTGCGCGGCACGATCAACGACTTTTCCGCCCCCAAGATTTTCTTTTCCGAGAAGGCGGAGAAGTTCATCAAGGCGGTCCTTGACCTCGACCCACAGCGGCTCGCCCTCAAGTTTGAATCCTGGGTCGTTAGTGGAATGGGTGAGTTTTTATTATATACATAGTATTTCCCACTAATTTAATGTAATGCTAGACGCTCCGGCCATGAACAAGACCCCTCGCCCATTGAACAAGCTTGTGAGCGAGTGCCGCAGCCTTATCCAAGACGAACTAGGTACGTAATCACACACCTTATTCAGCTCGCGCAGACTAATCAAGCAACTTCAGAATATATTCTCTCGCAGAAGGTCAGGGGTAAGGTACAAATGAATTACGACAATTATGAGCGCCGTATCGTTGAGAAATTCTCGGTCACTCTCACCGGATGGCCTCTGAATGGTCCTGTCAGAAACCCAGGGAAGTTGGGTCGTTCTGATCTTGAGCGATTGCGCCAGGCACTCGTAGCAGAGACGTGTGAATGGACCACGCTGAACGCGTCGCAGCTCGCTGCCCGTATCGCTGACAACAAGGCACGTCACATTCGCGGGGAGTCTGTATACAAGACACGCAAGCCACGTGGAGTGACAACTAACGACACCGTCGACACGTCATCGGATAGTGGCGAGGACGACTCGGAATAGTTACAACATACAACTACATAGGTACAATACAAATCTTGGTCATGTCATACTATTGTGTTATCCGAACCGACGACGGGGTGTCCGAACAACCGAACGGTTTCATGTATCATCCGCCCGCTGGCGGATGATACGTAATCACTGTGCATCAACTGCACCATACGTTTGTCACGCTAAACACTGATGGAACCTCAGTTGGACAACGACGGTGGTTTTTTTGGTTTTTTTTATGCGAGACATAGTCACTGTGCCATCAATGGCTCCATTGGAGCAATGATTACACCCAACAGCAACGAATGCTGAGCACACTTGGTAGCATCAATGATCATATGTATTATTAGCAAGGTGGATGGATGTACGAAGTAGATTGGACGGTTGACAACACAACATATTGAAGGGACGTACCACTGTGGGCCCAACAGTGTCGGTAATGGTAGGGTCGGCGGTTGGCGCCGTTCAACTTGGCGGTGGGTGGTTGGCGGTGGGTGGTTGGCAGCGGTGGGCGGTTAGCGGTGGGCGGTTGGCGGCGGGCGGTTGGCGGCGGGCAATGGGCGGGGGTAAGACTCGGGGATGGTGGTGGAAGAAAATCAAGAGGCGTTAAAACTCCGCTGTAGACAGAGCCGGAGTTCGTAGTGCCTGATGGTCTGTGCGTAGCGTTTCAGGTACCTGTCTGCTGTCAGGCTGTCAATGTCAGCGGAGTTTGTGCGAGGTCCGTGCGTCCACGTCATCCTCGAAGTCGAATCAAACTCCGCTGACACAAGCGAATTCTCGCCCCCCCGTAGTCGGTACTCTATGCACGACGCCCAAATCACATTGTATTACGCTCGGAGCTGTATACACAGTGTAGGAATAGTATAATGAATAACTACGAAAAATCCGCGTGAAAAACGAGCCATTTTTGGCCAAGGCGCAACGTTGTTGTCGGCGGGGACGGCGGGGGAGGCGGGGCGGCGGCGGGACAGCGAGCGCACAGCCTCCGAAGCGCGCTGTCCCGAGCGTGTGGTCTTAGTAGCCGAGATGCCAGGTGGCGAGGACGACGGACGTACAGCCTCCGAGGCGCGCTGTCAAGTGGGACTTAGCCGAGGTGCCGGGCGGGGGGCGGGGGGCGGGGGTGGCAGGAGGCGGGGAGCGGGGAGCAAGGGGCAGCGGAGGCACGGCGCGCTGTTCCGAGCGTGATCTTTAGCCGAGATACGGATTACATGACACATTAGGTCTATCTAATCTATATCTAATCTACTACACATCTAATCAAGTAGAGGCACTCAGTAACTACCATTAAGTAAGTGCTGAGTGCCGGGGTAGTTGCCGAAGACGCTTCCTATGGCCCTACCCGCCAAATTAGCATAAGTGTCACATAGCCGTGGTGTTACTAATATGTGACAGGGAGGGTGTCACACAGGTGGGTAATTGATATTACCGAGGCGCTGAATTCCAATTGCAAGTGAATTTCCCTTCGCGAACTTTAGCACACTGGCAGAGCTGACATTGAATATCTAATATCTATAGGCAACCTCACCCTGGTTCCCCTGTTGAGCATCGTGAATGGATTAACAAGGCACCGTGCGTAACATGCGTTCCTGCGCCCGTGTCGATCTTTCTTCGCTGAGATGGGATGACGTACCACAGAAAGTGGAAAGGACATGAAAGCAGCACCGGGACTGGTTCCCACGGTACTCAAGCTGGTAAAGCAGTACGACGACTTTGTCACTCCCGCGGCCATTCGTGTGCTTTGTTCTCTTTTGCCAGACTGTTCGTCCACAATGTTGGCTGAGCCGAGAATGCACCATTGACTTGGAATCACATGTAGATGACTTCCGCGGTAGGATGCTTCAATGCAAAGTCCTCCCGACCTTGTTTGACGTGCTCGATCGATGCTCTGACAAGACCAAGCGAGTGGCGTGCAATACCTTGATTGAACTTGTAAAGCATGGTATGGTGACTTGTTCTTGCAGTCGATTTCACCCGTCTGATTTGACTAGACGACGCCCGGGCGGTGCTGGCATCGGACGACTGCTTGAGAAAGTTTGCCAAGCGAGCGAAAAACGAAGTTCCAACCAAATGCGACGGTGCTATCCTCGCCTTGGTCACGCTTGCGAACACGGAAGGTGAGTCGTGGCGTGGCATCGCCTTTGTTCCGTATTCTGTGCTGAAAGGGCATACATATGCAGTAAGGACGGCCGTGAAAGACGCCATCAATGCAGAAAAGACGATTTCAGTTCTCGTTGCACGGCTGAACCGCAAGTCAACCGCTCTTTCTGCAGCCTCGGCGCTGGCGGGTCTCGTCAAGATCAGTAGGTTACCTTACCTTTGGACAGCGACGCGGATTGTTGACCCTCTCGAACAGACGACGTTGCAGCCGTAGTGTCGGAAGACAAGGCCGTTGCTCTCGCGAGCATCACGGGTATGCTACAGCGTCGTTGGTTTGATGGCCTGAGGGGAGAAGATGGTCTTCAAGTCTTGTCCAAGCTGCTCGAGTGTGGTCAGTCGCTCGCATGCGCTCACTCGGCTCGGCGTGACATCTGACGAATCTGTGTTTTGGGGGGTTACCAGAACAATTGCGAACTGCCATCTTGTGTGCTGGAGCTATCGGCAAGCTGGAGGGCATGATCAAATCTAAAGAATACGAGAGTGTTTACGCGGGCTTGCACTATTTGCGAGCCTTTACTAAGTTCGGTGGGCACCTCTTCTCGCCGTCTCCCCTTATTTGCTCGCTTACTGGTCGGTCTACAGACAAGGGCAGAGGCAGGTTTCGAGATCGCGACGCGCGGAGGGTGATTCCTCACGTGGTGAACGCATTGTGTATTCCTCATCGAAGAGTGCAAAGGATTGCTGCGGAGATTTTGCGATTTTTTTGTGAAAATGGTGAAGCCGGTCTTCCCTTTCCCTTCCTTTTTTTCTTGGGGTGGCGTGAGGTTAATGTCTTGTCCGCACAGAGACTCTCTGCGCATTAGGGGTTCAGCGGGTGTTGGATCTGCTCAAGGATGAACGCGCTGGTGTGATTCTCGCGGCGAGCACCATGTTGAGACAGCTATCCGTGTACGGTATGTTGTTGTTCTTCCCTCGTTCGCGTCGTACGTATACATGTTCCCTCACTGACGGTCCGCGTGACAGAGTCCGGTTGGATGCCAGGTTCTGCAATATGAGTCACAACTACTATAATAAATTAACAAACTTTAGTGTTAGATTTTATAAAAATTAATTTCACTGAAATTTATACTAGAAGTTATAATTTGTTTATTCATTACCTTTTTAAATGTGTCTGGAATTTAACCGTGGTTTTCAAAACAGCTCCCATTGATAATACATAATGGAAGTGAGCAACTACGTAATAAGTAAAATTATTATTTATTTGACTCACATTATTTGTGATGTAATATATAACTATTATATCATTTCAGCTGGATCATCAAATCCAAATGAACTAATTAAAACTAATAAAGTAACAGCAAGAAGCATAATTTCTATAGCAATAATCATTATATTTAATAAAGTTATTAATTATATAAAAAAAAACATTATACAAAGGATTTGCGAACCTCGACTATGGCGGAAACGGCAGAGGACCGGACAAGGGTACGTTGTTTGTTCGCTTCACATCGTGTCACGTCTCCCTTGCCCATTTGTTTCGCTTACACGTGACCTTCTCTATACATAGAGGAAGTATATAACTCAGTCGGACGGATGATTCAGCTGCTGCAGGTCCGAGCCCCTGCTGTCCACCTAGGTCCGGAAGAGAAGCAATGGCTGATGCCAGTGCCGTACGAGCTCAAGAAGACGAACCGACCGTGCGCGCTATTGATTGTGATGTTGGTGTTGTTGATCTGTGTTATTATGTCGTTCTTCAACCTTGCTCAAGATGAACTCACCGGGTCCGCCATTGAACGTGGTATTGTTCATCTTCGTGATGCTGGTGTTATTGATCTTCGTAATGCCGGTGTTGTTGATCTTCGTGGTGTTGTTGTTGATCTTCATGATGTTGGTGTTGTTCAAGTTGTTCTGAGTTATGTTGTCGTTATTGTTATTGGTAATTAGTTGATAGGATGTATAGAGTTATGCCGCCAATCAGCCTGAAATTGAGAAAAGTAGATCCGTGCTGACCACCTGCAGAAGCTACATGGGAGGCGGAAACAGAGCTTGGACCATATAGACACATTGTAAAGTGACTCATTGCTGACGAACTTGATATATCATCCATGGAGAGGAAAATTATGTAACCCCTTTATGTCGCATGTCCACTTTGCCGACGATCCTCCACCATGGGAACCTCAATTCGAGCAGCTCTGCTCGCCACCGCCACACAGGCGGCGTCCCCTCGATCCACCCCCGCCATGTTTCTCTACTCCATCCCCGCTCCGCGTCAGGTGCCGTGACTTCCCGCCCTTTTTCATTCCCGCCGTCAGTGACAGACTCGCTGACGGATTCCGCCTCCTCTACCCCTGCGACGTACTCGAACGACACGGCATCACTCGCGCAGACTGGGTCCGGTTTCTCCAGGACCTCGCCGTCGCCGCGCGTCTCCCGGGAGAGGGGCTCAGCGCCATCAGGTCGCGCATGCCTAACGCGACCCTTCGTGCCCATCATATATTTCCCTCGCGCGCCTTTGGCACAGTTTACGACTCCCGTTTCGCACAGAGCGCAGCCGAGGACGTCCGTGCCCTCATTCATATATGGAACGAGTGTGCGTTTGAGAGGCGTAAGATCAGAGTGGCGCTCGTTCAACCCTGGGTGCGGCAGCAGCCTGGGACCGGCCCGGGGGCAAGCGGGAAGGTGAAGAGCTGGTCGTTGGTGGTCGAATCGCTGTGACCGGATCATGTTCTTTTCTCTTCGTTTGGTTGTACTACTAAAGGTATCTCTAGCAACGGTGTGCGTACACTCCGCATTGTCATTGTCATCATTCCCATCTCATCTTGTTCCGCTCACTAGTTAATGTCATGATTGTATTATATAATGCACATCGTCGGTCTCTCGTCATATCTGGTGCAGATTGATCTATCTTTTTTTCCCAGTGATATTGTTCCTTTTCTCACAGTTTGTGCGTTTTACGAGCCCAGTATGTATTCGAAACTGACTCTTCGGAAATGATACCGACGTGATCATGACGCGCCGTTCTAACCCTTGGGGTGACGCGGTCAGACCGTAGTCCTTGGCTGCTAGGTCATTATTCTAACATAGTGAAGGGACTTCCAAGGTCAACGTACCTAGTGACAATAACCGCTCAACATAGATCTTGGCGAGGACAACCTGTACCACTTTTCAATCGGTGCGTCATCCGATTCTCATTTCGTTTACCCCTAACCTGAACTTCTGGTATTGGATCTACTTCCCAGCGACTTCCATCACCTACAGCCGAATATATGTGCACCCTGGACAACTCTTGTTCTCGTGCTTCACTGGAATCGTCAAAGGATGGCTTGTATGCTCGTATGCATTTGTTCGCGGACCTCCGTGAACGACATGGATGTTTGCAGGTTTGACGAAAAGCATACACACGTCTTGGGAGTATACTTTGCTCTCTGAAAAGTGTTTTGAAATTAACACAACAGTTGACGACATGAGTTCTCTCGTTGAAGAACGTATTTTTTTCGAAATGATTGCTGCTGTAATTGGCAATACTTCAGTGTGAGTATTCAATTTTAAACCATCATCTCTTCAAATAAGTGTTTTGAAGTGTTGGTATTGCTGATCAGCAGGTAAGTCCGCTCGGGCCAGTATTTCTGCGACACTGACCTTTGGATACGACGACGCACACCGACAAGCACCATCTTTTTCTCTTTCCTTGGCCTGTGGTGTAAAATGTATGCAAGTAGGTCTATGACATATCTGGCACAGTCCGAGGAGCTCACCTATGAGGCTAGTATGAGGTAATAGCTTTTGATACGAGGATTCGTCATGCTAACCGTTTTCTGCAGATTCAAGTTATATGGATCAGATCAAGTCCATGAATAACCTAGCATTGCCTCACTTCTGTGAAAGAATATTAACATTTTAACCAGGGCCGGAGTGAACGGAGTGAATCCTTATGGAGCCCATGATGGGGCTTCAAGCTTCAGTTCGCACTTTCCCGTCATCCCTTTACGTGGCTGCTCTTTGGATCATTCATAAGTACACCTCCGTCCGAGTCGGCGAAGTAGTGAAATGGATGTCAGCTTCAAGTCCGTCTCATTCGGGTGGGCTATTCAACAATTTATCGATGAGGGGGTATGCGATATCAAGTAGACATCCACATGTCATGAGCTAACCTGTCTAACTAATGCGGGCCACGTTCAGAATCAATGATCACAGGTCTAAGATGTTCTTACTGTAATGTCGAACTTTCTTATCATTTTAAATATCCGCCATCGTCTCATTCCCTGATACGGCGCTAAACAATGATATGGCCTGGTGCAGACAAGCTCGTTCGCACGGGCGGATAATTTGCCCTTGACTCGGACTCCAAGATAATCAGAGTGTTCCCCCGCGCCACAATAACTTTGCGCTGCGGTCCCATCTCATATCACATACCATACAATATCACGGTCTTTTTTCTCAGGCTATGCTCCTCTGACCGTGCTGCGGATGCTCCATTTCAATCAGGTATGGAATCAGACGTTGCTCTTTCATACATACCCGGAAAAGGGTCATTGAGCATAGTAGCTCTGATAGATTGCTGCCCTGCAGCGCTTCAAGCACGTGTACATCATTCATGCCAACGCGATTATCGCGCGAGAGACTTGAGTTAGTAAACTAAACCTACTTACTTGCAAGTGCCATTACTCCCCACTACCTTTGAGCAAACACCAATACCGTGACATTTATGAAAAAGGTTTCAACATTCAATAATCGGTATCAACAATCGCACTTTTGTCACACCGATGTTGATTCTTCTCAGCGGAATCATTTCATCGAATGGAAGTTCTCCACCAATAGGTGTTTCAGTTGGTGTTGGCGCTTAGTAGTAGCAGCGATGATTTAGTCAGCATCATTGTCATAATATAAACACGTGTGCCTCTCGGCCGATTGTAAGAAGCATCGAATCTAGATCATATCGAAATCATCGATATGATTCGATGAATGGTTTCGGTTTCGCCCGCCCATGGTCATCGACACTGAGTCAGCAGACGGTAAATCTCCGTTGAATTAGATTCAGCCAGCCTGAGATATACTGAAGTCTGAATTACGAAGCGCCGGGGGGAACGCCTCGATGTGACTGTGGATATACAAAACCAAAACCATGATCCGCGGACTCCCTCGTGACGCCGATCAGAAAAAACTTCTGCAAGCTAGATATTCACTAATCACCGACCACCAGACTGCGGACCCCAACCCCCGGCTCTGAGATAAAATTGATATAGTCATCACACCGACTACTATCTAGTAGAAGCGACGCTGCTGCGGCGGGAGAACCACGTCCATTTCGTCATCGAGATTCGATATGCGCACACTACGGAGAAGGTTCTCTTCGGAAGGCACCCCACTGCTGCGGCAAACGTTTCGATTTCATCATTTGGTCGCGGCTGCCAGCGAAGAAGAATATTCGAATTCCGACACGTCGGTCGACTCGGACAGCCTCCATTTCCAGAATAAGATACTATGCATCAATCGATTCTAATTCCTCAAAGGCGAAATGAGCAAGATCACGGAGTGAAGTGACTGCCGAAGTTGTTGTACTTCATACATGGTTACTAGCTATCAGCTGATACAGATTATCTGATAGGACTTTTCATGAGGTCTACCGTGAATTAGATGCCATCGTTCTCATTTTCGTTTCACCTAATAATAGCCTAGCACCTGATAGTCCGGAATTTGACGGTGATTCGATTTACTACTCGGCATTCATTTACATCGTTCGCAGTGTGCGCGGAAACTGTTGTGTATTACACTATGATACAGACAATCGTACAAGCAAACATCACGACCCAAGGGGAAAAGGGTATACAAAGAAGAATCCATGATAAAAGAAATTGTTTTGGATCTGCTTCAGCAGGAAATAGAGCGAAGCCTCACACGGTCGCTGAATCGCAAATAGCTTTCCTCGTCCTCTTCCGAAACAGGCGAATGGGGGACGTATCCGTGGGTACCGTCGAGCAGCGCGTAACCTCCACACCCACGAAGGACGTCCGAATCGCCGTCCTCCGGCATCGACACCTCCATCTCCGTCAGGCACCCGAGCTCTTCTCCAAACCGCTTCCAAATGTCCGACCATCTCCGCGCAGGCGTCGGCACACTCGGTACGTAGCTCGCGCACGAACCCAGCTCCAGATGGCGGAGGCTCGCCTTGTGGCGTACGATAAACTCTTCGATGCCGGATGGCGAATGGTCGAAGACGATATTCTCGAGCATGAGCGTCTCGAGCGCAGGATAAGTGCAAGCGCTCAGCTGCGTGCTGGTACTGTGGTACAGGCCCTGCGGGCTCCGCAGGACAAGCGAGCGCAGATTGTCATTCGGAGGTGGGAGCAGCGCGCTAAGGGGGCCGTTAACCGCTTTAGAACCCGACCACGCGCCGAGCTCCGAGTTGGCGACGACCGACATGGAAAAGTGATGCAGAGGAGTGTTGGTCATGGACGACACAAAGTCGTAACAGGCCGACGACATAAGGACGATGTTGTTGAGCGTGAGGGATCGAATGCCACACGAGGGATGGTTCTTGATCGCAAGATGAGTTGCGTGTAAGACGGTGACCTGGCGGTTGGTGAACCAAAAAGGGTGCTCCTGGACCTCTGAGCCGGACTGAGAGCGAAAAGAGGGCCAGAAGTTGAGGACAATGCTCTCGAGGTTTTTGAAACTGGAAAGGGAGCAGAATGTCTCCGTGAGAGCTTCTTCGAGTTCTGCTAACTCGAGTTCATCACAGATGTCTGCAGGTATAATGAATATATGGTCAACGGAGCTCCGTAAGCTAGCAATCAGAGCACACATACCGTGAGCACCGGGGGGGATGAGGCAGAACTCTGCATGATCGCGTTGGTCATAGACGATCTCGCGCACGTGAACGGCGAGAGAGGGGGTTGCGAGGATGCTTTGAGAGTTTTGTGCGCTCTGTACGCTGTTGCGTATGTGAACCTTGTGGAACACGAGAGGCGTAACGAGATGATGACAGGTAGAGTTGACGGATCGAAGGGAGAGAAGATCAGAGTTAGACTCTACGTTCCCGGCCACGACGCCGACAAGTTCGATGGGGAGATTATTCATTGAAAAGTCTTGGTGGGGGGTAAGGGTGAAGGGTTCCAGCCCAAGCCTTGGGCCTCTTATAAAAGGAATAATACATACGCGACCCGTGACCAAATTTGAGCCTTAATCAGGTTGTTATTGGGAGTATACGGTAGAATGTACGTACTCGGATACATACAAACTCAGCCATAGGTCACATGATCATCCAAATCTGGAAATGAACCATAATTTACCCGTACCTCCGTTGAACTCTTTGCAATTGCATGACAGCATTGTAAGTACCGTTTTGAAACAAAACAAAAGGGAAGACTTCATCTCGCTGACTGAGTAGGTATCCGGGGCGGACAACCTCATTTAACACTTGCTGCGCTCTTCTCATGCCCTACTTCCTTTAGTAGTCTCGACTGAGTCGACTCCTGGTCGTGCCCGGTTTCCCCGAGGGGGCCGACTCAGTGGACCAAAAAGTGCTTGCAAGCAAAACCAGGAAATCGTGAGCGTCCGGGAGCGTCCGGGAATCCAATTACTGCCCTGTGGCAAGGATCATACCCGCCAAGCGAGGGGGCCGGCAAAGGGCCGGCGGTGATGTGGCTGTTGGGATTTCAAACACTCTACCCCAACTCTACCCCGATCCAGTTTCGCCGCTTTGAACTTTCCTGCGACACGAACTACGTCGAGAGTAACTCGGACTCTCTTCACTTCACGCTCAGACCTGTCCCCGAGCACATCGCATTCGTTACGTCACACCTGCCAGCGCACACGCCCTCGGCAAACCTCGCTTGAAGTGCCACTAGATAAGTTCGTGAATTTGCCATATCTGGCTAGATCCTCCGAGTCCCTCATCCGAGTCGATATCGCTTTGTCTCTCTTTTTTGCCGAGGCATACTTATGGACTCAATTGATGATCAATTAGCATGTCAGTGGCTGAACGGAATCGTGCTTCATGCATCTTGTGAGAGCCGCTTCAAGAGGAGCCTGCCCAAAATATCGCCTATTGAGCATTGATACAAGCCAAACCATACGTCTCAAAATCCTAGAAGTGCAAGAACTGTTGATGGATTCCACACGTCGTCAAACTGTATGATATCAATATGATATCAATTGACAAATCACCGAATGATCTGTCCGACCGGGTTTAAACGGAGAGTCGACTCCTTCGTCCTTCGTCATATGAGCGGTGTTCGTCACGGGACCCAGAAAACCAAACACGAGTGGGTCGTCCTGTTAGGAGCGACAATCTTCGTCCTCGACGCGTGGAGGGAATGTTGACCTTGAAGGTACTTCCAGGAGACATTGCGACGGCGCTGCTCTCTCCAGGTAGAGTTACCCATCCGAGTTTCAGTTCCACCACCGTTGATACGTTGATCAACCATCACCTTTACTAGATGTCGAAGAAAAATGCCACTGGGATCGAGCTTATATCCAACCCCTTGTAGAGTTGACGATGTCATGTCGGGCGAACGTCACGACAGAGCCAGAGAGCTGGCAGCACATTTTTGGCTGCTTCCTCTTGGATGTGGTTAGGTCAGGGAGCCTGAGTGGCTTTGTGATCATGGGTCGCGGTAGGTGGATTGATGCAGGCTGCTTATTTCGTAGCAATCACATGCCAGTGCACAACGACTCATCGGTCATGGATTCTAGAACAAAAGAGGTAGATGCCATGAAATATAAAATTCACCAGGATACACATGTAGGGTTTACAGGGTAAACGGAATTAGCCAACCTCATACCTTGCCTTTCCTTGTCAGGGTATAGATTCTAGAAGGGAAGCACAGTCTTCTAAGATGGAGCGCTTGCACAGCAAGCCAAATCAGATCAGATCTTGTGAGTCGCATCAGATTACCAAGGTTAGTACTTCTTGAGCACCTTGTTTCAAATTTGAGCTCAGGTTATGACCGCTGGATTCATCATCGTACAGCTCATGATCTCATCGAGGCTAATTCGATTCCTTCACGATACCAACCCCCTGATCCTGCCCTTGGCCGACACCCCGTCGAGCTCCAGCGATCCTATCCCGTTCCGCTCCCCTCGGCGCCATGCATGCACCAATGTCCTGGCCTCGTACGGCCGCACGTCCGCGTTGAGCGTTCCAACGGTGATGTGCAGACCCTCCCGAACATCAGCGGGCAGCTGCGACACGAACTCGTGTTTTTCTTGACCGGGATCCTCATCGGCATCAGCAGCACCCTCCTCTCCCTGTTTGGCAAGGTCCAGTTCCTCGACCATCAACGCCATCACCCTATCGTTCCACAATAGGCGTTTGACCGCAAACGAAAACATCGGCTGTACAGGCATCTGATCGAGCACCGCACATCGCTCCCACAGGTCCGAGTCCGCAGGCAGGCCCGCCTGGTGCACAATCGTGATGTGCGGCCGATCCGTTACCCGTACGAGCGTGTTCCAAAACTTTGTGCCGACGCGCAGGACGGCGACTGCATCCGGGTCCGACTCCAATTCCGCAACAGCATCCACTTGTTTCATCTGCGTCGCCACGAGGGACTGGACGTCCAGTTCGGCCAGTATCGCGTAGTATCGGGGCGGCGCGGGCACTTTGGCTTTCTTCTCTTTCTCCCTTTTCTCCTTTTCTGCTCTTGTCCCCTTCTTCCCCGCCCCCTCCGGGACGTACCCCTTGGCGACCACGACCGCCTCCTCGATCTGCTCCCTCGTAGGACGCTCCAACCCAAGCACGCCCACACACCCGTCTACCGCGCGGGCGACCGCCTCCTCGAGCGTCTCACAGACGTCTATTTCCACGCACTCGTCCACTTCCCGATCCTCAAGCGCCTCCGTCTGGCGGATGAACCGCCAGACAATGTCTTCGTGTGACTTTCCGTCCTCGTCCGCCCGAAGTGTCTGGTGCTTGTCCCCGCGGTCGACGATGCGGTCGCCGCATACCCGAACGATCGTCGCTGACGGGTGTTGGTCTAGGGACCAGTTGAGCGCGAGTAGGCGGACGCGCGGATGGAAGCAGGAGACAGCTTCGCGTAGTTCTTCTCGGTGTTGTCGTAGTTGGTTATTTCTACAGTAATCAAATACACGTATATCTCAAAATTGCAGAATACACACGTACTTGTCAGCGATAACGACTTCGTGTTTTTGGAGGAGCTTGACGACATTTTTGAGAAAGATCGGAGCAGACTTTTTGGCCTGCACATCATCGCTTTGCGTGTGTCCGAACTTGAAGAGATGGGTGAGAGCGATGGCAACCGAGGTCTTGCCTGAATTCAAGCGGGTATTGACTCGGAACGTAATCGAAAGCGCATATACCGACTTACCGCACCCTGGAATAGCGACGGGGACGATGATCGTCTTCCCAAACTCCTTGTGGTTGACCTGATCAGGCTCCTCGAGGTCGAGTGAGCCGGTCTTGCCCTGCTGAGTGCCCCACCAGCTCAGGAACTTCTCCCTCGTTGCGATGATCCCCTTGCCATGTAGATAGCCGTCGAACGCGCTCATGTTCGTCTTGATCTCGTTCTTGACCCATTTGAGGTAAACTTGCGTCTCTCGACGTTTCACTTTCGACTTGAATAGTTTAGCATCGTCGAGTGACCCCTTGGCGGACAGGAGCGACTTGGTGATTTCGCGCCAGTCGCGGTACATCATGTATGGTTCGTCGAACTTGACCTTGAAGAAGAATGAGGAACCGGCCGGGTACGGTGGTCGCTTCAAGTCGCCGTGTGAGGTCGAGATTGTGCCAGGCTTGAGATCGATGATGCTCGTGCGGACGACAAACCCTTCAAGTGGTTCCCCCTCCCACTGTCCCGTCTCGGCGACATCGTCGGTAAAGGCCTTCACTTGTTCAAGCGTATCGTATTCCATGGTCGTCGTCTTACAAAAGCCCCACTCTTCTGCGAACACGTCGACGACGTGAGCTGGAAGCGTGTGGAACTCTTTGCACGACTCGTTGATGCCGTGCAGGTAAAGGCCTGACTTTTCTGGTGGATATGCGAGCACGTGTTCTTCGAACTGGTCATCGCAGAGCTGGAAAGAGAGGAGAGGCGTCACTTTACAGACTGTCCCTGAGCGAAATGAAACATACCTCTGCTACCGCCGTCCAGTTCTTGTCCCAGAGTACCGCAGCGAGTTGGTCCTCCGTCCTGCCCTTGGATGCAAGGTGTGTTTTAAGCCATCTATGGCCGGCCTGTGAATGTGACTCTGGGGCGCTGTCCGCCTCGCCTAGGGAGTGTTTGGAGGTGACGATCAACTTGGAGGGTGAGATGGCGGCGACGAAGATGATGCACCCGTTCGACTTGACTGACAGGGTATACTTTGGACCCGTGTATGCGCCTAATGATGACCACTGTTGACGAGCGCAATCCAACGAACGACAAAACGTAACAGAATCAGTATTCGAAAGCGTGTTTTCAAACTAAATGGAGACGAACATCTGTCCAAGGTACCTCGCCGATATTGAAGAACTTGTCGTATCCACGTGCGACGATCTGATACCGCGGGGATCGTTCGTCTGAATTACCGCTGCCCTCCGTTTCTGTCCCTTGTAGCTCTCTCGTGAACAGTCCCCGCGCGAGTGTTGGAAACGGCGACGGCACGTCGTAATACTTGAACTCGTTCATCTTCCAGCTACGGATCATCACTGACGGGTCTGACGGCGCCGGGTACACATGCGATCGGATGAGCCGGGGTGACTTTTGAGAGATCTGGTGCAGATCTGCGACAAGCTCTGAATCTTGAGGGTTGAAGCGTTGGTAGTGATTGGGGGAAGAGAAGGTCATGGTGGTCAGAAAGAATGAGGAAAGTACGTCAAGGGGCCTCGCGGCCGGGCAGATAAGACGAGTGGCCAGGACGACGAAGACGAGTCATTCTAAGCGAGCGCGTGACTCGAATTTCAAGTTACAGTAATTACATGTAATTATCCTCCCGACCTCTATCATCACATCCCTCGGTAGTACACTTCCCCATGTGGTTCCCTAACTTAGAGTAAGTGGGGAGTTTGAGACGTAGTCTAATCGATGTGGAGACCTACTAAAAGTTACAATTCCACCCCTCTCTCGTTCCTTCTCGAGGCAATGATCGACGCAGCACCCCCATATCCCTCTCATCTGCAATGAGCACCCAAACCGGCGGAAGCGCCGACTCTGTGGTGGACGCAGAATACAAACAAATGTCTTTGCTCCAAGTCACTGCCTACGTAAGCGTACACTTCCCGAGGGCGATGTCAGAGCAATGATGAAAGAGAGATGGTCTCAGCCGTACGTCAATTCCTTCATCGCCACAGATCGGGTCGCAATTTCTTGCGATGATCGATAACGATTTCGACCATTTCGTCAAGAGTCTTTGAGGACCCAGTACCAGTGTGAGGGTTGGTGAACATGATTGGGAAGTCGCGATTACTAGGTATGATGAATCCCTTGGGATCTTTGAGTTTGATTTTTCGGGCAGCAGCGCACCCTTGCTGTATACTGGGCGGTGTTCGTTGGCGTGTGTCTTCGAGTGCATTGTGGCTAGTGGCTTACCGTCCGAGTGTATGGTCATTGGTGATATCGCGTATCACTTGCTTGAAGTGGCCCATGTACTTTGGGAGGTCCAGGCGGTGGTATGCAGAAGGAGGGGTGTATGATGTGATAATTGCAAACCCCTTTGTCGTCGATCCATTTTTGAAATAGAAGTCGATGTTCTGAAACGATTGTTCTGGAGTAGATAACCCCTCCCGCGTAGCTTTCTCCCAGTTCTTCTTAAGTTTGTCATATTTGTTCATTGACTCAAAGATCTTCCAGTCCTGGTTTCCGTACTTGAAATACCAGAATCTACCTTCCTCTGGAGTCCTGTGATTCGGGGAACAACCCAGAGGTCGTCTGCACAAAACGCCGTTGTTGTAATAGTCATATGTGGTAGGTTTGGGGCCTGTCATCGTATGTGGCTCTGTGCAGAGTGGTCAGTAAGGGATCCGGAAGGTCATTCAAAGGCCTTCACCAAGAGGACTCTACGGCGTTATAATAGTCAAGAGGAAGCAAGCGACTCGAGCGGCAAAACACAGCCTGGAATGTCGTTCCTGAGCAATTCATATAAGGAAGTGGCCAGTTAAACTTTTCTAGAACAACTTCGTAAGGCGAGCGGCTGCAGAATCACCAACAGCCCCGGCCATCTAAATATCACCTTGCGTAAGCAAGGTCATTACCGCCTGTGGGGATTCTGTGCAAAATATAAATATAAATAGGTGTTTACCTGTGCATCAGACATGGGAGTTTGATGAAGTGCCAGAACTTGTCGCGTCGTTCGTTGTCGTTGCCGCGGCATCGGCGGCAAGATGTTATGTCGCTGTGTCGTTGCATGAGCGAGGGAGGGTGAGGATGGTAAGGACGAGGCGACAAGGCGTACTCACTGTCGTCGTCATTATCGTCGAGTCGACGGCGGCGCCTCTGTCAACGGCGTGCAGAGGATCACTCACCGGATAATCCGGGGTTCCCGCTGGCGGGCCCGGGCGCGACGATTAGTAGGCAACGACGCCGACTAACCCCTGTCACAGGGCGTGTACGACTGAAAAACGACGCGACGGCAGCAGTGTCGTTTGAGGCCAAGGCCTGAACATAATATTGAATGACCAGTGCGCTACGTAGTGGTAGTGATCAGACTCGGAGTTTGGATGTGACATTTACTGGAACAAGACTCCGACACGCAGCTACCCCACTCATCGAACGAGACAACGACCGACGCAGTACCGTACCCCCATATCCCTCTCATCCACATTGACCGAGATAAGCCATCCGCACGATCCAAGTCGTTCAACCAATCCATCTGCTGCTGCTCATCGATGTCGACCTCAATACCAAGCTCATTAGGCATTGCCGTCGTCGTAGTACGTCCCGTGCGCAGCATGCATATGCGGGTAAATGGTATCGCCACTGAATGTTCCCATGCAGCGCCAGCAAATGTATGCCCCGCACCTGGAGTGACCGAGATTTCATGGTCACGGTATCAATCATTAGACCAGAGGAGCGAAAACGAAAAGGAATGCGCTGCGTACCGGCACGACATGCGATTGCATCCTCCCAACTTCTCGATCGGCACGCTACATTGCGGGCACTTTTTTACCCGCCCGCCCTGTTCAGCAATCCACGCATCGATAAAACGTTCCTGCTCAGCAGTGGCATCCCGTCGAGCCCTACTCTCAACACAAGACACCCCCTCGTGCGCGTCCTCGTGACAACCATTGCACACCGCAGCGAGACAAGACGGACAGTTTAACGTCTGGGGAGCCCCATCAGCTTGGCCGACAGCAGCGCGATAAATTTGCGTGCAGTCCGGAGTCTTGCAGTGCTTGAAAACTTCGGTGTGTTTGTTAATATATGCGTCAAACGCGGCTTTTAGCAGGCGATCGAACGATCCCGGGGCAAGAAACTGTTGAACGATGGAAATCGGGATTGGAACGCGACATCTGGCTTCGTCACCGAGGCAAGTCAGGGGCAAGTGGTCCGAAGAGTTGACAGCAGACGAAATGAAATGGCGCAGACATGCGACGCAGTACGCGTGACCGCAGCCGAGTCGATACGGAGAAGAGATGCTGTCATAACAAATTGGGCAAGTCTGGCTATCGTCTCCTTTGTGATAGAGGGTGATGAGACGATCGATGTTGTACTCGGTCGCGTCGAGGGAAATACTTCCGACGCGCACTGTGCACTTCTCGAACCCCGTAATCAAGCAGGCGACATCGAACCCGGCACTGAACGTCACAAGGGAGCCAGACACCAGTTGGGTCACCGTCTTGGCTGCTTCATCTCTGGCAATGGCGTCAGCGTGTGCAGGTTCAATTTCTTCGTCCCAAGTACGCTTATCATCACAGGGGATCTCCGCGCGCTTTGGACTGGGGCAGGCATCAGAGGCATCGTGGGACTGGTCGGGGCGTTGCGAGTGGTGCTGTCACGTGCATTCAGTCTGGTAAGCACATCCAAAGGAGGGAGAACCGAGCTACTAATTGGTCCGAAAGTTTTCCCTTGGTACCGGTAGGCCATTGGGGGAAGGGAAACGTAAATTAACGTTTAGTCGCAACCAACGGTCAGAACAGGAGCAAGTCTTACTTGTACGTCCGCATCACGATTGTCGACAAGACAAGGCGTGGAGCTGCCAATACGAGGAGGTGCAGAAAGTGGACCTAGGATGTCCATGGTAGTAGCAGTAAACGTGGATGGGGTGGAGTGAGAGAGCCTAAAATGTGAGTGCCAGTCCTCGAAGTTCGCGCACGGCCTATTTAACCAACTCACCACGAGTGTGCTGTAGTGACTACACGCCGTAGATCCCTTCACACTCACTGATCGCAGATTGTCATATGTCCCAAAATTTAGGGAGTGTGTTCTTTACATAATAATTCAGGGGGCCGTTCTTCCTGTGCATCTAGGCTGTGGCCTGGTCGGAGAGTTCCTTTGGTGATTGAAATATTGATTGATTGGCCACAGGATGATTATGGATATGTCCACATAAAACACGAATCAAGAAGTTCCATGGCCCATAGGGTTATTCCCACCGCCATCTACAAGTTACGTTCTTACTTACGAGTGAGCATGCGGACATCACTGCAATTCGCAGATCCTCACAACGCGCATGCAATGCACACGCTCTTTCTCGTTGCCACCCTCGTTCCCAATGTGCATGCATGCATGCAGGCACACATGCCCGTCCTCGCCCTCTCGCCTTGCCCCTCCACGCACACACGCAACGTCATCGCCGTCACTACTTCACTACTTCACTGCTCCTGTACCCAAACGAGGACCTACATGCGTACGCAAGTTCTCGTGCATCCCCTCTGTGCCCCATGGACATGTGCGCTCGCGCTCTCCATCTCGCCTCTCCCACTCGCTAATGGACGCTCGGATGGGAACAGCACAACAAGCGGCGCATGTCGCAACTCGTCTCGAGTCGCAGCATGTGCTGCTGGAGCCTGGTTGGGCTGATTCTCAGACTGGAGCGTCAACATTGACTTTACGTTCATTACTCCACTTACAGTCAGATCAAGGATTAGGGGGAGATTGGTCTACTGGCATAGGTCATTTTATGTAACTCGATTTGGGGGCTATGGGTCCCAGTTTAACCGCTTTCAGCCTGTGGCAATGCGAATCTGCCAGCATGCAACACTAGCGGACAAACTCCAGACCCTGACACGCAGTCCGTTCTCTCGTGGATACCACCTGAGCCTTGGCCAAGGCAAGCGCAGTCAGCGGTCCCAGTGAATTTACCCCGATGTCAAGGGAAAAGGTTGTCCATATCATCTTCAATCATAAAGGCTCGATGTCACGCCGTCATTTGCAGCATCTGCTCAGCAGCAACCACCCCGCCTACATCACTACCAGTCATGTCGGGAATCACAGGAAAGATCGACTTCTGTGTTGGCACAGAAACATACCATACATACGTGGTACAAGATCTTCGGATACCTCAAATCGGGTGTTCGACCTCTCTTCGACCTCCATGGCGGGCCTGGTCTCTCCCACAACTACGTCCTCCCGTTCATGGATCTCAACACTCGCTTGAATATCCCCGTTGTCTTCTACGATCAGATTGGCGAGTCCTCACCCCAAAGACGTGCCCCCAGAGTTCTGGACCATCAATGCGATCTGTTCATGAACAAGCACGAGAAGCTCCTCGAGAAATTCGGGATCAAGGACTCTTTTCTCGCCGGACGGTATGTTCGCCTCACACTACGCCAACCGCAAACACCCGGCTGGCCCACCTTGTCTTCGGCTCTATATCGGCCACGATGAGAGCGTCCGTTCTCTGCTGGAGAAGCTGCCACATGAGTTGGGGGAGACATTAGAGAAGCACGAGAGGGATGGCACGGTTTTCACACTAGCAGGCGATGGGCGCACTTTACGCAAGTCGCGCTATCAAGATTGCTCCGTGGCCTGATGACCTCCTTTGGTCGCTTGCAGGCCGATCCCATCGTTAATATGAACATTTCAGTGCTTGCATCCGTCTAATATCTCCGTAGGTGCAACCCTGACTCAGACGTCATGCTCATTTGGCAAAATGGGTCCTACGCAGTTTACGATCGTCGGAAAGCTCAGGGGTTGATTCAGTCTTCTGACGCACGGGGTCGATGACGAAGCACAGGACGTGTGTCAGGCAGCGATTTTCTAGGAAGGTCCCGAAAGTGCGCTGGGTGACGTTTGCAAACTGTAGTCACTTAGCCTATTTCGAGCACGGGATTGGTTGTACTTGCGCTTGTAGTCTGGGAACATGGGTCATGATAGCTCGTGATCGAATGAAAATAAATACCTACTGAAGTTTGGGGAAGTTATGGACGAGCCGTTGCACGAGGCAGCCGGCGTTAGGGATGTTGATGAGCTCTCCAAGCCCGGGCGGATTCAAACCGAAGTAACAGTACTTGGCTAGAATACCAATATAGCGTTAGCAGGTCATACAGCAACATCTTTTATACGCACGGATTGTTTGCCTTCAGCCTTCCTAATGACTTCTTGAGATACGCCATGAATTGGCAGACGGAACGATGCCATCAAGCCCCACCTGGTTCGATCACGTAAGTATGAGCGACGTTAAACACAAAAATCTACACTTACAACAACACAATACACGCCCGAGCCGACATAGCCCACCCTCACTTCAGACAGATCTCAAACATGACACGTAGAATACGTCTATCCGGCTCGCATGATCACAATGTTCGCAACCAAAAATGAGGTACAACCGCGGTCATGATTCACAGAGGACGAAAACGAGATTTAAGAGATACACCTTCAAGGTTTGGTACTACGAACGATGTCGCGAGCCTGGTCACCAAGCATCTGATGCAGAGTCGACAATATGAGCTCATAGACCTCTCGCGTCTCCGCAGTGCGCGGTCGGGAGGTCAACCCTTCTGTGTCCTGGGTCGCCTCCATGATGTTGGAAAACCCAAATTCAGCCTCCGTATGCGACGCTTTGTCGACGCCGCTTTCTCTGAGAGCGTCATGGGGGGAAATGGCGTCGTACCCGGGTCCCGGATCCGCGGGAATCCGGATTTGGAGGAGGGTGTTGCTTACTCAGCACCTTTAGGTTCAAACACGAGTAAACAACCTCTGTTCATTAATATTAATGACGGGCGGGTGCGCTGAAACGGGGCTCGGACGAGCCCTGCAAGACGGACGAGCGTGGAGAACTTCAACGGTCGTTTGGAATGATTAGTTTTCTCTTGGAAAAACACTCGGCCGAAGAAATTGTGTAATCAAAGTTAGGAGTCGTTCATTTCACGTTGGAAAAACACTTCGAAAAACAGATCATATGCGACAACCTTCATAACTAAGCTCACTTCCTTCCAAGGCACTACTCTATCTACATATTTTTTACATTTATCTCATCGCCAATGCAGATCGGATCCTTAAGCTTTTGCACAAGAATCTATCTCAAATCGTCGTTTACTAAAACAGCAGCGTCTAACCGTGGATCGTGACGTCCTCAAAGCGTAACTTATTCCATGTTCACCTCGCCACTGATACGTATTCGTAAAGGAGATTCAAGTCAAAGCAGGCACATCAACTCACACGTTGGTTTCTATTCCCGTTTTCTCA
This sequence comes from Leccinum rimulosum, assembly GCA_038091395.1. Lineage (NCBI taxonomy): Eukaryota > Fungi > Basidiomycota > Agaricomycetes > Boletales > Boletaceae > Leccinum > Leccinum rimulosum. The sequence continues at coordinate 27,926 of JBBPOJ010000366.1, forward strand.
AGAATCACTTCTCCGTTGCCTTCGCTGTCTGGGTATTTCCGTGTTGCGGCAGCCCGGGATAGTAAGATACGCACGCCGACGAACAGCAAGCAAGCTGCCGCCGAGAGCGCCTTGGAGACGAAGGACAATAGGAATCAGCCAGGGTCACACTCTATACATGGCATATACGCACTCCGCAAAAGAGGGCCGCCGCCCACCAGATATAGCGACTGGTAAGGAGCGCACCACATATTGGGGAACCTGCCACACACACAGGTTTAATCGTCTCGACAGGCCGAGCGCGGAACGAGACCTGAATTGTAAAGTCTTACCAACCAGGTCGCCGATGCCTTGACGTGTGGATCGAACATTAGGTTATATTGTGAGTTGACGATAACTTTAAAGGGTAAAGTAGGCACACCAGCGATCGCAAAGCCAACACCCATTCTCACGCTGTTAGACCAGATGCCACGAGAGCGGTCAAGTGAGCAACAAGACATAATCAAGAGTTCGAGAGCACGAACCCGAGTTCCGCAGGGTCGGACGTAAGTCCCAACATAGGTGCCATCATTGCGATGTCTAGCAATTCATAGGGTGGAATAAGTGGCCCACACAGCCCGCTCCAGTAGACCTGATACTTACATATCCCAGAGAAGAAGCCATACAAGATCCCGAGTAATATCACACTCGCGACCGTTCCCAACCAAATCATCCCTATAATCAATATGCCAGATACGATGGTGGCCACGATGGTTTGATCTACGACCCCGACGAACGGTAGCAGAAAGGAAGCCGCAATACGTCCTACAGAACTCCCCGCACTCATATAGACCAACTGGAAACCTATATTAGTCTGATAATTAAATCCACAAGTCGACGTGGCTGACCGAGTAGAAAGAAATCGACGCGCTAAGACCATGTTGGAGAGTGTCGACCTGGAAATAAAAGTAGGGATACAAGTATGCCACCTGGAAGAGCGTAAACCTAGAGACCGTCGGCGTTAGTCCACAACTTGGGAGCAGAACAGATCCGTACGCCAGTATCGTCAAAAGAGATGGTATCTCCGTGAAACACTTCTTCGTCGCCTTCCAGAAATTGACAGGCGTTCTCTCTTGATGTATGGAATCATATCGAGAACGGACAAGGACACACGATAGAAACAACAATACAGTGACAAAAGCA
>JBBPOJ010000367.1:0-29045 GCA_038091395.1 Leccinum rimulosum
GACCGCACCTTGTTTTCCATGTTTTGGGCATAGTACTCGCGATTGATGTCGCTCGTCGGAGCCTCGCTCTGGACGGCCAGCGCAGTGTCACGGACCTGGGTTGGCAGACCGTACTCGAGGTCCAACAGGCACGTCTGACAGACGTTTTTGACCTTGGCGCACGTTTGGCAGATGACGGTGGCCTTGTAGCGCGCGCCCGAGCCGGGATTCCAACGGAAGATGGTAAACGGGCGTGCGCATGTTCCACAAGAGCGGCCAAATTCTTGCTTGGACTGATAAAATAGTGAACATCGGAGAGACAAACAACACAGAACGAGCGGCGCACCATTCGGATAAAAGGATTGTCACCGAGACCTGTCGGGTAGTGTCAGCCTGAACTCTGCAAGCAAACTTGAAGTTTCGCACATGTTTCGCAGAGGATTGGAAACTCGCTCTGCTCCCAGCCAGCTTTGTTGAGATCTGCCTTTGGCATTGGTTTTGATGAGAAATGCAACAACACCACGTTCTAGTCCCAAATTGGAAGGAAGCATCTACGTTGCTGACTAATTAACCCCTATGCCATGCTACGTATATCGGATGATCAACGACAGATTGAACGGCAGCGTCGATGCAGTGACCACAACCTCCTCCCCTTCGTCTACAAGTTCTGATACCTTCTTCTCCAGGTTCGGCCGCGTCGCCTCCTCGAGCTGCGGAGGAGCCTGGAAGTATATCTGTCTCTTCGACGTTGACAGAGAGGGCTTCTTGACTTGACTGCAAACCGTACCGTCAGCATGTGCGAGAGTCTTAATGATTATGCTTACATCGTCTGCTTCTCCATCAGCATCTCGATCAGCTGCTCAACGGTCCGCTCTCGACTTATTGATAACTCCAGCGCCTCTCCACCGCACACCGGACAGTGCTCGCGCCTCTCGTGTTCGAACGTAAACGAGTACACCCCTTCCGTACCGATTAGCATGAAGTAATTATTGAGATATGCGGCAGAACTAGTTGCGATCTTGAATGCTTCGTTACAACATGATGCTGAAATAAAATTTAAAAAAAAATGATATAGCAAAAAACAGTGCCAATGGTTCAACGTACCAGCAATGATAGCGTTTGTTGAGGCTATGGCAGGTATCACATTCTTGACAACACCTTGAGTGAGCGACCAGGTCACTCCTTCGATTTTGAATTCCTCGGCTCGTGCGGATGCGACAGTGTACAACCAGCCGATATGCTCCGGATCATCCGTGTCAAGCTTCTTCTCTAATCCAAAATGTCAGATAATGGGAAAAGGTTACAAAACAAAACAGACCCCCATGTACTCTGGGCCACTCGAGTACGGATGCCCATTCGATGCAATGCTCCGGAAGACGCGGTGTATTGGCGATGGTGCAGATAGGGAACACCGTTTGCTTGTTGAGCATTTCAAGGGAACATTCGTAACAGGACGACACGGTGGGAAGAATGACGCGGGCCTGGCCCTTGAAGCCTGTGGATTCAAGTTAAAAATCTACAACTTGACAAGTCCGTCGCCGCTGACCTTCTGTGCCACCGTCAATGAGAGGTTTCAAACTCTCTGGGTTCTCCGTATCGACCAAATTGACGAGCGTCGCGTTGATCCACCGACGCGCTTCCACAGAGTCGAGGCCACAAATGACGAGATTGAATTGCATGTAATAGTCGTCGTCTTTGTCTTGAATCTTTCCAAAGTAGCTGCGTCGTATATGCAGCGGGAGTCGTCATCGTAGGAGACGCGTACTTACGGAGTGACCTTTACCCCCGACACCCGCTTCATCACATATTCAGCCGCCACGATAGCTTTCGGTCTGCCAATGTCGGCCTGTCTGCTCGTCGTGCTGAGCACGTGCCGTCGTTGTAAAACGCCAGAGCATACACGCACCTGAATAGAAACTGGCGATTGAGATTGCTGATATCGATGGTGTCCATGTCAATGACGTGAATGTCCTTGAACCCAGTCAGCGCAAGGTTGGCCAGAATTTCGCAACCCAACCCGCCGGCGCCGATGACCAGGATTTTGCACTTGTTTCTAAGAAAATCTTTGACCTAAGAAAGGTGAGCCGTCGATTGGCTCTTCCTGCACGCGGATGCCATACCTCATCGCCAGCCAGGAATGATGGATCTGTGCGGGGTCCAGGTTGGTCTAAGATTTGGTCGATGTGGAGATAGCGATCCTGCCAGTCGCTCGAGGTCGGCGATCCGTTGACATGCAGCGAGTCGGTCGTCATCAATGAACAAAGTCTAAGGAACGTCTAGAGAACTCAGAAGTTGTGTAAATGATGAATCTAGTCAGTATGTTATTGGTTATGTAAGCATACCAGGATGGCTCAGACCGGCCAGGTAATTAGCTTCAGTGGGCCTCAGTACCTACGACAACGCTTGGTGCTATCAATTCTCAGCGGAAAACCAGTCAGAATAGACAAGATCAGGTCCAATGACAAGAATCCCGGTTTACAAGGTTTGTTCTGCATTCTTTTTACATGTCTTGTCGTCACCGGATATTCTTAGACTACGAAATAAGCTTGCTACACTTGTTGGAAAAAGCGACAAATGGCACCGTCGTCGACATCTCCGTTACTGGTACGAGTGCAGGCTCATCTTCAAGGACCATCCGTTTGACAAAATCGCGCTAGGTACTACCGTCCTATTCAAACCGGGAATCATCTCTGGCGGATCGGTGACCCACGAATGCCCTCTCTCGCGTGCAGTGGGATACTTTCTCGAGCCTCTGATCATGCTCGCGCCATTTTCGAAGAAACCGTTTCAAATCACCTTGCGAGGGATAACCACGGATGACATGGACCTTTCTGTGCGTCACCCGAAAGAAAGAAAAACTCGATGACGCTGAGAACTACCAAGGTTGATCTCGTCCGGACGGTGACCCTCCCCCACCTTCAGCTCTTTGGGATCTCTGACGGTGTTGAGCTAAGGGTGTGTGCTCGCTTATTGGTATCGATTCGGCTCCGCAGGCTGGACTGAAGCAAAAGCCCACAGATAAAAAAGCGCGGAGCCCCCCCGGAAGGCGGTGGCGAGGTCCAATTTCTGTGCCCGATCGTCAAGCAGGTGAAGACGCTCAACTTTGTTGAACCAGGCAAAATTAAACGAATAAGAGGCATCGCGTAGGTCGTACCCGGCCCGTACACGCACCACCGCCGCTCATGAATTCATCCCGCATACAGACACGCCGTAAGAGTCAGTCCTCAGTTCTCCAATCGCATGATAGAATCTTGCCGCTCCGTCCTCAATCGTTACATACCCGACATTTATCTCTACTCTGACGTATACAAGGGCGATGAGAGCGGAAAGTGAGTCCCCGGCGTGCCAACCTTTCCAGTGATTGACTGCTGTGCAGATCTCCGGGATATGCCTTGAGTCTTTTGGCGGAGTCCACGACCTCTGCTATCCATTGCGCCGAGGCTGTCGCTAAACCCGGAGGTACTCCCGAGGACGTGGCGCTTTTGGCAAGTCGTGCCCTCTTGGCTGAAATACGCCGTGGAGGCTGCATTGATCGAAAACACCAAACCCTCGTTCTTTTAATGATGGTCCTGGGTAGCGAAGACGTCGGACGATGTCGAATGAGCGAAGCCTCTCCCCGGACGTCAGTATTCCGACTTTCGATGGAGAGCAGGTACTCAAATTATTGTCTTCAGGATACAGTTTCTCCAGGACATCAAAACTTTCTTTGGAACATCGTTCAAAAAAGTATCCGCACGCCCTTCTGATCCATCGTGCAAGGAATCCATCTATTCGTGTTATGGAGTCGGTTATGTCAACGTCAATCGAACCCTTGCTTAGAATGTACACAAACATTGCTCGTATTCTAACCCGTAGCACCTGGTCGCTCAACGATAGATGATGGACACTCTGCCGAGATCTCCATCTCCTCGCCCGCCTCCGATCACAGCAAGCCATTGCTGAAGTAACGGCCAGCCTGCCTCAAACCTTGTTGATAGTTCGTCCGTGTGATGTTCCCCGTCGAGTAGAGAAATTAATTCAGGGGGTGGCGCCGCCACGTACAGCGATTGCCCTGACCCTTGGGAAAACGATGTATGAATTTGCGGGACCATCGGCGCAGACGGTGAACGCGATGCTCTTGGGCGCCCGGCGGATATGGATCCGACAGAAGGTCCATACCCCAACAAGCGACCATCCCTGTTCGACACTTCCGACTGTGGATATATCGAATATCGACGACCATCCGAGTTGACTCTCGGTCGTCCGACGAATCGTTCGCCAGCAGTGCTACCCTCTTCCTGGAATTCCGAAGCCGAAGACGGTGGATGCCCGATAGTGATGTTGGAGCCACTTCTCTGCAGCGTTTTGGAGCGCAGTTGTCCCAACACTTTCTCCGCTGCGCTGATCCTTCGAGGCGCGCTTGCGGTTACGCCTGCTTCTCTGGTCGACGATCCAAAGGACGCTTCAGCGTGAACTGGGACGGCGAACGATATATCGGGAAGCCGCCCTCGAATGCGACTGAGCGGATCATGGGAATCTGCCTGAGGGCTCGTGAGCTGTGCTCCAAACTGTGTAGCAGCAGCAGAAGGGGTCAACGAAAAACTCTGTCGGCGTCTGCGGTTCGGTTGCGTCGGGGAGTCTGGGATCAAAACCGGGTAGCGGTGAACTCTGCGGAGGAAACCCTAGCAACGAGTGCATGTCAAGCTGAGCGTCGAGACGCATACTTCGTGGCCTGCCGCACCTTTATGACACCGAAGCTAGTGAACCTTCGGACGTCGACGCCCAGTTCGTGGACGTCATGGCTCTCCATCCATTCGAACACGGTCCGTCCTGGTCTCAACCGAGTGTAGAGATATAATAGCTTGGGCCAATCGGGGACCGGCTTTCCTGGCGCTGCGATCAAAAAAAAACACGCACATGCAAGCAAGATCTCGCAAATTACCTGGCTTGGTCACGTAGGGACCACACTCGTCCCTGACGTGATGTTCGTCTGCGAGCCACTGGACGTTCTTTCTCAACGTGTACATGTTTGAATATTGAAATATATCAATCGTCATGACGACTTGGTAATATCTCATTGCACGAATAAGCATACAAACGGATAGCTCCTAGCAAGACTCGACACTTACAGGAGATGGGAGATAGCCTGACGAGTTAGCTCGAGGTCACAGTCTGCCAACTGAGCGATACGGCTGACGTGGTTCACGCCATTGATGTATGGACAGACCTAAAGAGCAAAGCGATGATGAGGTGGCATTCGAGTGGAGTGATCACGGGCCTGCCTTTTTCATAGTGAGATCCCAGTTATCCTCCATTCGCTTCGACAGGTTTATCAGTGCCAGTGGCACATGCCAATCCCCGACCGACGGTGGATTGGGATAGAACGGAAGGATTTTCAACTCGATAGAGTTGAATTCGTCGATCGGAATAGAAGTCTCAGAATACGAATTCAAGTCCTCGTACAGCTGCTCGATGATGGGGTACATCGCCAACGACGTGTTGGGGTTCGAAAGAAACATTGATTCTTCCTGTAAAGCCAAGTTGGTGAGCGTACATCGTCGGGGGGAAAGACCCGAATAGACAAACTTCGCAGGCCGTCAGGACTCGACTGACTTTCCGAACGATGGGTTCGTAGCAGCTCAGGTTCGCCGAACGTTCGAAGACGAAACAGAGGTTGAACCTGAAGAAATTCCGCTCATACTTTCCTGCGAGGGACACGGGAAGGCCGATGATGCGGTAATTTCCCGTCGCACAGATGACGAGACGACCACAGAGAGGGTTTGGGGGAATAACATATTTTGATATGTCGTTGAAGTTGAAGAGAGTTCTGCTGGACGCCGAGGCGGAACGGTACTGGCCCGGAGAAGGCAAGTGACGTAGAGAGCCTGAACGCTGGCCGCTCGGTGAAACCAAAGAAGAACTGGATCGACGGGATAGCTTGTGCTCTTCCCCCTCGACCAAGGTCGCGTTGGACGGCTTCGGCGAGGAAGTCACCGACAAGCTGGTTGCCGGCGCAGCCAGTGCTATGAGGCCTTCGGGGACCTGGCAAACGATTTTTGGGCCAGTCTTGACATTGAATATCGCGTAGAACACCGAGTGTATTCGAGGTAGGAATGTTTCTCCTTCACGTGGCATCCCTGGACCAGGTTCAAGTAACGTTTCTTACTCGGACTAAGTTTAATCGCTGTAAACAATTACTGTGATCTAAGTATATACAACGTATCGATCGAAGGCCACATTATAGTGGGCGTTGACTACAAAGAAGTAATATGGTGATTCTATAGTCCATGTGTGATGCATATATGACGTCGTAGAAAAAGTCCGTACGAAGGCTGATGGTGTTTAATCATAGTCCACTTCCCAGCGCAGACGTTAGAGTCTAAAAAAGACATGAGAAAATTGCAGTGCTCTCTCGAAAAAGCCCTTACCCCGATCTCAGATGATGTCAAAGGACACACGAAGCTGGCAGAGTTGCTTATCGTCGGCGAGACTGTGAAGAAAACAATACGCAAACCAAGCTAGCAGACAAGGTAGTCAGATCTTTTGAGATTCCGCGCGCCAGATGGAACTCCACCTACCGTGATCTCGTAGTTCACAGTGATGTCCGACGCTGAACTGCCACACTTTGATAACAAGTCTGCAATGATCGCTGCACTTGATGGCATGGTGGTGGTGTATTCAATCGAGAATGGGAAAGTGAAGTTTGTGCTAGAATGTGAGTTAAAGGTTATGCCATTTTCTTGTCCTGATCCAATAAGCGTGTTGTTGATCGGATAGTAAATCTAAGAGGGTGATTAGCAACACAAGAGTGGCTGGCTCAAGAGACGCATACATTCGCCTTTATCGAAGAGAGTGAGACACTAAAGTAATTGGGGTTGCTGACTCTATCGTTCCAGTGAGTGTGAAGCTACGATGCACCTGGAACCTCGCACGTACTGGATCGGGATCTGAAGGTTGAGCTTAAGACCGTTGGTAATAGTCTGGATCTATGGAGATAGGGGGCTTAATTGGATGCAAGCGATAGTAGTGATATGCACTTACCTCGCTTCCATTAGACACAGTCTGTACGCTCCCAATTACAATGTTGGGAGGACGAGCCCACTTGATGAGGGTCTTGTGAGTGATGTTGTATTCCTCGACCAGAGTTCACTCACCAGCGCAAGGGGTAATATGATGCCGACGATTAAGAATACAATGATCATGATAGTGCAGCAACAGAAACGCCCAATGCATGCCACTCGACTACCCTGTTAAAAGATTGAGCGCTTGAGCACCGGTCGCCATTGACGAAGCTGCTGCGGTGCGTACCTTGCCCCACAGACCTCTATGGTGTTCGTACCGCCAGTGTCTCAGATCGGGGAATCGCCTGTATGACACCAGCATTTTAGCGCCCTGCTCTGAAAATGGTTCTACAAAGGGAGACACGCACTTGCCAGTGGTACCTCGTGCAAACGCTCCTTGATTATATTGGGTGCTCTCTATCTTGCGTTCGCCAGGGTTCGAAGACTGGCCGTTGTTGGCGTCGTCCACATACCCTGCTGGTGCTGCATATGAATCATAGCCGCCCTGGTCGTATGCTTGGTGAGGTTGTGCGTTGTTGTAGGGGTTGAAGTCAGGTGCGTCAGTGTAATGAGGGTCATATCGCCCATGCTGCCCGGCATATGGATCCTTGTACGCCATGATTCTGGGGATAGAATGAGGGTGCTGCGACAAGGCTTAAATGACCTGTCCGCAGTATTTGGCACAGCAGTTTTGTTGTCAGGAGAGACCTGCCCTCGCTTGGCCGCTCACACGCTTACTACGCCTTACACCGCAACTTTTTGGGCCAAATAATACATTTATTTTAACAGCACCGAACGTATCAACCAAACCCCTTTGAACTTTGTGGTGGCATAAAAGGCATGCGGTTTCCTCCCGAAGCTCTGCCAACGTTGGTTGCGACTGTCATCGTGGTAGAAGTTCTGGATGAGGTGGGAATGAATCGGTTAGTCTGTGAGGTCGTGGCATCTTGCGTGGGTATTCTCGACGGCGTTCGCAGCGCGGCAGAGAAGGGACGCTGAGGAGTTGGAGGTGGTCCCATGCTCTCTGAAATCTTGGTAGCTCGGCGCGGCCCAAAGGTCTGCGAGATCGAGCTCTCCATCCTTTCATCGGTTTGCAAATGTGCCTGGTCGGATTGGAAGCGGTTTCCCTGAACCGGTGGAGGAGGCGGAGCCATCGTAACATGACCCGCGGTGAATCGTGATTGTTGTGGGGCTGCTGATTGTTGTTGTTCTGGATGTCGCGTCGGTCTCGCTCGAGAGCTGTCCTGTCCATGATACGCAAATTGTCTAGAAAAACGATAAGAGATGTACGAAAGAGGAGTGACGAGGACGTGCTCTGCAAACCGACTGCTGCCAGGTCTGTCAACCGTGTTTGCAAGCCCTTGCCCAGACGATTCCTGTCGAGTGAAGCTGGGGTGTTCCCCTGGCTGCAGAGTAAGACGCAAGGGAGCAACCGGTGTCCGGATGGATCTTGGGCTCGAGTTCGTCTTGGCACTACTGTTTGAACTGGGCAGATATGCCTCGCGTTCAGTTACACAAGCGGGGATAGTAGCTTACCCTCGTAGTTCGGCTATGGGCCGCTTGCCATTGTGGTTCAGGTGGGTGGACAGCTCTCGGATCTGATCGGATGCAGGTCCCCTAGTGCGGTACATGTCAAGTTCTCTCCGCTGAACCTCAACTTCCCTGGAAGGGAGTTTTCGTTGTGTACGGATTCAATCGGACAAATACTGACTTTCGGAGCGACCTGCGTTCGTTGCGAAGTCTGTCGCAAGTCGAAGACAGCTGCAGACACTGGTTTCGATAATGTCTCACTAGCGCAGCGAGGGACGCTTGCTGAAACTGGGTCGGGAGCAGAGGGAGTGGAACAATTTTGGGAGTGTGGTCAAACATACCTTTACAGCGTTTGCCATGCTGTCTATTGCATGAGGTAAAGAGCGAAACCAATCTGACATGGGTGCGTCGATCTAGCAGATTTCGAGCAGGAGGCATGAATATGGACGAGAGGGTGCATACATTGCGCTGGAGGGGCATGAGTTGTATATCCTGGTCACCGCACTTGGCACAGGTTTGATTTGGGTCTGTACGAGGACGTGAGTGGATATCTTGAAGCAAGAAAAGTACTGACTGAGGTGTGAGTTGCACAAGACATGGCCACATTCTGTGATCCAGAACGGCACGGGTGGAGGTCCTCTGTCTGGTGGAGAGAATGGGAGATGGCAGACTGCACATGCGACGAAATCCCAGAAGTCAACGTCGACTGAATCGTGTTCGGTCATCGTCGACGACAACGTTGACGCGGATCACGTGCTCGCGTTAGTTTGACCTTCTACCTCTCCAAAATGGAGGGCCAAACGACTCGCCCGCTCATTTCAACGCTCGGCTGGGACTTGAAGTCCATCATCGCCAGCTCACCCAATTTCCATCCTGTACAGCGCGTGCACTACTCGTCACCGAACGCAAAGGTCGACGTCGTCGTCCCACTCGTCGAGCGGGATGGAAACCCCTTGATTATCGCCGGTTGGAACAGACATCCAATGTGGCCAAGAGCTTTGTTTAATCTCGACTGGCTCAGAAAGAATGGTGATCAAAGTCAGTCGCGTTCATCTTCTCTTTCCTTTCTCCTGATTTCAACACCGTCCAAGATCCATCCGTCCGAAATGTACACGACTGGTCCGATTTCAAGATCACCTTAGACGACTTCATACAAAGGCTACGTGAATGCCCTGCATATGCGAGTGCGAACGGTAAGTTCAAACCTGTTTGTATGCGCACCGAAAAGGAACCCACTATTCCTACAGAACAGGAGCGACTCTATGGGAAAGATGGCGAATGTCCCGCAGACTGGATAGCGTGGCTCACACAGTCAGGCGCTCTCCCTGACGAGCTCTTGTTCAATGGACCAAACAATCTCCTCGAGCTTCTTCCCGAAAAGGTTTGCTCTCAACCTCTGTTTTTATTTCTCCCGTCTCAATCGCTGCAGGCCAAGGTCCAGACTCTCATGTGCTACACCGGAATAGGGGATACATTCACACCGTTTCACAAAGACCTTTGTGCATCAACTGGCCAAAACCTTATGTGCTTTTCAGAGCACGGTGGCTCAGCATTCTGGTTCATGACAAAGACTGCTGCGGTCCCCCAGGTTGCCGCGTATTTTCACAAATTAGGGCAGGAAGTTGACCTAGAAACCCATGTGGTTACCATCGAAGAACTTGCAAAGGCTCCTTTTGACGTGTATATCGCCGAACAGCAGTTGGGCGATTTAGTGCTCGTTCCTCCGAGGTCTTGCCACCAGGTGGTCAACAAGGGTGGAATCACGATCAAAACGTCGTGGTCACGCATGTCTCTCGTCGGTCTGCAGGCGGCCTTGTGGCACGAGCTTCCCATTTATCACAGGTAAGAACTCCGGCTACATGCTAATCATCGTTTGTCAACCCATCATGCACAGAGTATGCAGGCAAGAAATTTACAAAGTCAAGACCAACATATTTCATGCTTTGCAACATTTCACCCGCCTCACGGAAAATTTGCCGGAGCATCCCGAAATTGGTTCCTGTCCCACATCGGCACAGAATCTGAAGCAGCTCATCTTGCTTTTCGATGACATTCTCGCTAGCGAGTTTTCACATTCCCGCGACTCGTTGCCCCACGTTTCGTACTCACAAGCCTCCCACACTGACGATCTTTCCTGTGACTTTTGCGGGGCTGATATATTCCAGAGTTTCTTTGAATGCGACTCGTGTCTTCCCGCGTCTTCTTCTGGTGCCTCTGCTGGTGTTCTGCTGGTTGGCGACGGTTTTGTCCTGTGTCCATTGTGCTACGTGGAAGGCAGGACATGCCAGTGTGAGGGACCGGAGCCGGTTCAATGTCGACCCTTTAGCGACCTGCTGAAAATCAGGGACCGGGCAATCACAGCAATTCAACGCATTGACAAAGACTACACCAATATGTATGGGTATTTGTCCGAACACCCACTGTAAGTTGCATGTCATTATACGTGGGCCCGTTCTCATCCAAACTAGTAAATTGGTCTCCGGACAAGACGCGAATATATTTGAGGCTGCCTGCAAGTTGTTCGGAAGACGACTGATGGATGCCAAGGTGTGTTCTGTCCCCTGCATTAATAACCAGTCGGTAGTTGACATTCTCAAGGCAATGAGGAGCTGCCGAGCGCGTGCAGCCCACCCAGTGCATGCTACTGCAGCCGTGTGCTGCAAACCTTGCCATATCTCTAAATGTTATACCCACTATCTGGATATGGATTCTATCCATTCGGTGGATGCCATAACGCTTTCCGAGCATCACGATGGGGACGCGACTTGGCACCAATTTCATCGCAATGGTTCGCCTCAGTATCGAGAACAATTGGAGCGGGTCATCGAGGACGAGCAAAAAGGCGCTCGCCCCAATGCATCACACAGGCTTGCATACCTGGCCAAAACCTTTACAACCTGCAGGCCCATAGCACCTGAGGTGACCAAACCTGGTTGGTACGACCGATTTGCGCAAACAGCGTCGATTCCGGTTAGTCATGATTCTAAGTCCACTTCTCTGTCGACTACATCACGCGCAGATAAACCATAGTCCTCCGAAAGCGCTGATTGGGTTGCCTGATGAAATTCATGGTGACGAGTTACAAAATGGTCACGCTTTGGATGATCCACCCACAAGAGATGTGGCAATACCAGTTGCAAATGGAGGTTCCAATTCCCATCGAACATCTACTTCTCCGGGAGTTGTGGGTGAAGTTCAACCCCCCCGCCAGCCCAACTTATCGGTCGTCATTCCTCATTTCCGCCCCGCCATTGATTCGGGACCTTCCTCGTCCGAACTGGCTACACTCCAAGCGCTTTACAGTCCCGGAGATGCGAACATTCGCAAACAGCACGGTGATTCCAGTTGCTTCCCTTCAGGTCCTTGCTCGCCTAGAGTCTCCACGCAACCTGCTCCAGCTGGATCTCTTTTCGACGATGACATGGATAATCTTAGTGACCTGACTGAGCTCCCACCTGAGATGGACTCTTCACCGCTCTCATTCCTTGCCCCCTCGGCTTTGAATACACTGGACGGACAACGTACCACGGGGCTTTCTTTTCCCCAGTCATCAGTTTTTACGGGTTCACAGCTGAGACCCAAGCTAGTCTTCGATTGCGTCGAAATTCAAATTCGACGACCCAAGGGGAAAAAACACAATACTTTGTCTCAACGGAACACTGCCACTAGACTTCCCGGATCTAACGAGTCTTTGTCGGGAGGGGTATCCGACCGGCTACCATCGAAAAGAACGAAAAAAGGTCCTGCTTCTCGGTGAGCCCGACCCCTCGCTGTAGCGAGAAGCAGAGCCTTACACCACAACTTGCAAGGCCATCACGATCCTTTCCACGCTTCCTCTCCCCCCTTGATGTCCGAGATGTTACACCCCAAAACAATATTCTTGCCAACGCACTGAACCAGACATTCCAACTCAATGGCACTGGTTCTGCTCGTGTTTCTTCTACCCCTCTTTCTCCCAACGCAGTTCCCCCTATTATCGATGGTGTTGTCAGCCCTGCTACGAAACCTCAGTATAGGGATATCGGTGTACAAAAAAGTATTAATTTCACTCGACGTGCTTCAGATAACCAACCTTCCGAGGACCTGACCAGTTGTATTACTAAACTGCACGAAGAAAACCATGATCTACGCAGTCAAGTGGACATGATTAAGCAGCAGTGTGACAAGTACCGCGACAGCCTGGACGAAATCAACAAGCGGTATCCTCCTCCTCCTCACTTTCCACCACCTGCTATTCCCCCACCACCGCCCTCGACTCCTACTTGTTTTCGCCCGGAACTTTCCACTCATCCTAGATGGCGATCTCGGAATGTCACATCCAATGGCCGGACTCGATCTATGGACTTCCCTAAGTTTGACCACCCTCCCATCGAGGCTCTCCAAACATGTTCACCGTCCTCTGCTGAGACCCCTTCCACGCCCCCTCGTCGTCGAACGCCGACGGAGCCTCGCAGCCTCAGGTTGCGAGGCGGTAATGACTTGCATGGCAATCGAACACAGCCTTATTTTACGCCTCAGCAGCAGCGTGGTCGGAGTCGAGCTCCCCAAGGACAAACGAATGGAAGGGGCAGGAGGGGCAGGGGGCGAGGACGATCTTCGCATGCTCGGGGCGATGTACCGAATGGAAACCCAACCCCGCCAAACTCTTCTACCGGGGACGCCAGTGCACACCGCACTTTGTCGATGGATGGGTGATGCGTACGTACATGACTACCGCCAAGTGCTTGATGATGGATGGATGGATTTTAGTATATCCATGGATTTTTTCCTTCTCGAGAACGACGAACAGATTTAGCAGTTGCCAACTTTAGGCTCCTCAGGTCCTTGTACAACCATCAAACTCTCTTCCGTTGTCCCATAAAATTTTACCCTTCCGTAACGATGCTATCATCTTGCTGTCCTACTAGTTGTCGACGTACGCGTCATGTTCTATCAATGTCACGCATAACTGATTTCTTGAACACTGTTTGCTACTAAGCTGCAGAGCACTAATCAGATCGTAAAGGGAGGGAGAGGGGGGGTGGGGATTTCTTTCGGGTTGTGTGATAGCAAAGTCTTCAGTGTCTGAAAATGTCAGCATTACCATTTCCTGGTAAAGACCATATGACCAAGCGAAGCGGATATTAAGGCGCAACTAAAAAGAGGGTATATCAAAAAAATCAAGGAACAAAGAAACGACCGGCGACGTGTGACGATGTACGTTCATGGTAACAGAGAGCAAGGGACACAGCTGCGTGGAGGACGGGGGTCTCTAACCGCATCGACATATGAGGATTCTCCAGAAACTTGACTTGGGTTCCTGGAGATCGCCGTTTTGGTCATGATAGTCATCTCCTTGCGATACACCGACTTCGTTTCCTCGTGCACGAACATTACTGATCGCCGGCGGTGCAGCACCAACGGTCGACACCATGGGAGAGGCACGACCGTAAGGCTGGTTGGGGTAACTTTCGTCGTTTCCGTATTCCATGCCTGAAGTGGCGCTCGCATATGGGTGTTGCACAACTCCGGTATAGCTCGCTCGGTGCTGGGGTGTTGATATGGGAATGTTGACCTGAGCAGCCGCAGACAAGGGTGTGCCCTGGCCATGCGTGGTGCCACCAGCACCAGACGTAAGCGCGATTGGGGCTCTACGCTGTTTCGATCCGTGGCGCACAAGTGCAGGAGAGGGTGGAATTACTTGTGGGTTGGGCTGTGACGACCTTCTCCACTCGGTATCGCGCTGTCTTTCCATATCCCGTCTACGATCCTGAGGCTGGGCAAGTGGCACATTCGGTACCAAGGAAGGGACCGGCTGTTGACCCTAAAAATGTCATGTCTTGAGTTTATAGCCGACAGAGTTGTGTATCAGGATGACACACCATCGAAACCTCCCAACCTTTGCCACCTGACAGTCGGATGAGCTAAGGAAAGAAAGTTACACCTAGACACACCGTTCAACAGGTTCCAATCGTAGACACCGTCGTCGACATCGTTGTTGTTTTTCATGACCTTTGTGAACAACTCTCGCAAAAAATCGTAGTCGGGAGTTTCTTCGAAACCAAGTTTGCGAACATAGTTGAGATAGATGCCAAATTCTTCTGAGGAGAATTGATCAGTGATAATGCTGAAGCACCCAAACTTGTTATCCGACCTGGGTAGCCTTCACAAAGCTCTCTAATATGCGTTGTTTGCTTCTTTTCTCCGATCTTCTCGTACTTCTGCTTGTTGGTTGCGGCTTTCAGACCTTGCCAAGGCAGGCTGCCACGCAGGAAGTACATGAAGACATGGCCAAGAGACTCGAGATCATCCCTTCGCGATTGTTCTGGCAAGTGGAAACCTTAGCAATGTGGCAGGGAGATGACCAACAACTGCGACACACCCCGTCCTAAGTGGGTATTGATACTCATATATCGTGCAGTGCCGCTGAGACTCTTCCGTTCGCGGTAAGGAATGTGCTGTTTCGTCTTGGGGTCGCGGTATTGTTTGGCCATGCCGAAATCGACGACATGAATGACTGCGGGAAACCTCGTTCAGGAACTGGGTCTTGCCGGTGCCAAGGACGGAGCATACCGTTCGCAGCCTTGGTTCCGGGACGGCCGATGAGGAAGTTGTCGGGTTTGATATCGCGGTATATGAGATTTTTCTCGTGAATGGTCTGTACTCTGGAGATCTATAAGATCACGTTGAGTGACAATGTCTGTTGTTCGGGACCGGGTACCGCACCATCTGCCTTGCGGCCATGCAGACGGTCTTGGTGGAGAACTTGCGGCCACACATGTCGAAGAGGTCTTCCAAGCTGGGTCCAAGGAGGTCGATGACTAAAATGTTGTGGAGACCTTCCTGTCCGAAATGATAGATCTGAGGTATGCCGGCTGGAGGCGATGTCAGTGGAGGAGGGTGTGAGTGGCCAAGAGACGCACGGCAGCCGGCGAGGATGCGATACGAGCGGCATTCGTCACGTAGTTGGGGAGCCTCGGCCTTGCGGGGTTCCTGGGAGGAATGATGAGTAGGCAGGGGGGGAAGAGGGGATGCTGCGGACGAACAAACTTGATAGCGACGGTGGTGGAGTTGAGGAGGTTTGTACCTGAGACGGAGTTGGAGGAGGAGGTCAAGGAAGAGGACGGAGGGTGGATGAATACCTTCAAAGATGACACCGAAGGAACCCTCGCCGATTTTCTTACCGACGCGGTAGTGTACGCCGACGACGTTGTTGGTGCCGGACGGGTGAGAAGCCATAATTATTACTGACTTGTACTGGTAGAGAAGGAGGGGGAAAAGAGAAGAAGAAAAAAAGAAGAAAAAACTGAGCGGAGGGACGTCCACTCAGTCAGTCACTGGCGAGGCTCGGATGGCCTGCGCGGTGAAGAATGGATCGGACAAAACCGAACTTGATCAATTAAATCGTATTATTACAACCACCCTCCGCTACATCCCCGCCCTGAGCCCTCACCGGCCTCACCTTTCTTTCCTCCAGATCCATCTCCGACCCAACACCTCGAAATCCGTCCAGTGCGGCCTTGGCAGCATCCACCACAGCAAAGTCTGCATCTCCGGAAAGGTTCCGGCCCCCTTATGGTAGTGCGAAAACTCTCAGCTCAGGAAAATCGTATTTTCCATTCGCTTGCGGACCCACTTCACCGCCTTGAATGATGGGGGCCACTGGTTTCAACATAATCTATACCTATGTGTGCATACCGCGTGACTCCGCAACACATGCACTTTGGAGCGAAGCATCCCCTAATACAGAATCTGGGTCTGCGCCCTTCCTAACTCATTTTTCATCATGACCAACTCACCTACAACGGTAAACACGTTCGGAAGTACCGGGAACACGGTTCCGTAACATCCAGCTGCCCCACAATGCTGATCGAGCGTAATCCCACCGAGCCACATGCCTATCCCATTCATGGTGAACGGCGGTCGGCATCAACATCGAATACTTAATCCATCCCAAAGATATACATCCAGTGGTATCTTTTCTCCAGTGGAAAGTACCACACCGTCTTCTACTCGAATCTTGTCTCATTTCGGCTGGATATTTGGCCTGTGCAAAGCAGCGAGGTAACCAGGGTTCACGATGATCCGTTTACATTCCGGGGTTATGTGTAAGTCTTGTCATTGGCCTTTCGAACTAGAAATGACCCACACATGTTGCGATAGTCAGGGATGATTCATCCTATCCACGCTATCCGCTGGCGCGGCATTTTCAGGTACTGGATCATCAACTGTGCTTCCGTCAATAACGGAGTCAAAGTAACTCTGAATGCGGTTACCATTCGCACGATCTTGCCAAATGAGAGCTTCTTCTTGTAAATGAACTAGGTGAGGTCGGACCAGAAAATTTGGCCCGAGAGCAAATACATTAGCCGCACTTCGTCTGCTAGGCAGGGCGTACGCTAATCATAATTGACGCGCGATATGCTCACACGAGCAGGAGGACGTGCGCACACGCTCAGTGACTTGATCCACTCAGGATATCTGTATTGTCCCTGTTCCATTGACTCGGATCAAACTCGATACTCAGCGAAGCACACAAGAACCTACCCGAATCACAAACCGCTGTGGAGACCGGCAGAAGTTAATCACTTCCGTCGTTTGCTCTTCAGAGATCACGGGCAAGAATTGCGCCCTGCATGCCATGCCGTGAGCGCACGTCAGAAAGGACCTTGACCGGACCTTCATCAATGACCAACGAGGTGAGCAAGCCGTACAGAACACCCATTACCGATGACACAGACACACTTGTTCTTCAGATCGACATCGTGCTCCCAGTGCGAAGAATGCCGGACTCTGGAGACCTCCGAGTCTGAAGTTCACAACACCTAGCACGGCGTCCTTTCAAGAATAAAGGTGACGTAAATGCCCCCCAGCCGCTTCGGCAAACGTAGTCTGCCCTGACACCGTGTCTACAGGCGTCAGCTTGTACACATTAGAGTTCTCGTCCCATTCAACGAGGTCGACTTGTGTATTGAATGTCGTGTGTGAGGAGAGGTCGTGTTTCTGAAATACGTACTCTCAATACCCTTGGATCTCCGGCTGGGAGATGTAATGATTTTTCCAATGAAGGTTCAGTTCCGTGGAAAGGGACTACCAGTGCCCAGCAACGCCGGAGCCGCATCCCTAGCTCAACAGCAATCTGCCTCCCGTATCATATAAAAAAAGGTCGACGGGACGCACAGGATAGGTGTCCTGACGGGAGGCAGGACCACAGGAACGGAATACGCCACGCATTAGGTGTCAGTAACTACTCCTGAGTCCCAGGGTGCCACCCACATTCAACGCCCTTTGGTATACCTGCATGGCTTGTGTGAGAGCCGTCACGAGTATCATGATGAAACGCAGTGAATGTATGTGCGCAATATGTGCAGACAACGCCTAATAGAAGGAACGACTGTCTTCCTGCCTAAGGGTCTGCCTACGGGAAACTACAGACAGCATGATACACGCAGGGAGACGCACCACAACTCATTGGTGAAATGTAGCTTGGACTCGAGGTCTTTTGCCATAGTGACTCCGGCAGTGCCAGTAATCCCAGAGCGTAAGCTCAACGTACCGCCGCAACACGGCACGAATCGAAGAACTCGGCACCTAGAGGACCATTAGCAAGCAGCGCACCTTGTTCGAGAGAGACGTTCATGATCGAAATGTTATCAATATGATAATCATGACCGCCGCTGTCCTGCGGGCTGATATATAGTTAGCACGGCGTCCCACAACGGCAGGCGTAGCTACGGTACGACTCGGAGTCCCTTCCGATATTTGCCGTAGTTGAATTGAGCAATGAAGTTGACAGGCTGGAGAATGAATTGCTTCACTTCCCTCATGGTTGACATCGGGCCGGTAGCCGGACGCTCCCAATTGACATCAGGGCAACCTGCTCAGGGCCTCAGGCCTTCCGTCAATTCCGTTCAAACAATCGTTTATAAAAATAATTAAATAAAAACCAGTTGCAAATGAAACAAGGAATACATGTAGAGTACGATGCTATGAAGGGGTAACACTAACCGACACAAAGAGTTCACACATTTACTATCCAACTTGTACAGGCGCACCAACATCCGACATCAAGACGAAGCCTGGAACGTGCCAGGGCTAATGGGATCTATCGCCCCAAGTCCTTAGCGAAACTCGAAGCAAGAGCTCGAGCGCTCGGTAACGTGACTCAGCGACAGTTGCTGGTACCTGACATAGGTACGTGCACGCTCAGTCGAGGTAAATCCAAGGTAAGGGAGACACCACGCACGGTTCAGAATTTTGATGAAAGTAGAAGCCGCTCATGGAAGCGGCCGGCGGGGAACGGGGGCCAATAGATGACCCACGTCCCCCTCGTCGGACGCTAGAATCTCGGCGACGACCAATGGGAATAGATTCTAGCTTACCAGGGGAAGGTGACGTCAACAAATCACCTTCCCCACACTCCTCTGCACAGAGGGGAAATGATTGGGCAGCAGCAGAGCGTACACTGGCTGCTGGAGCTTGAGGATTAAAATCCACACAAACGTAATAGAAACCTGTCAGGGACAACGTGAATGTTACAGACACAATAGGCTGTTCGCAAGATTGAACGAGAAAGTACCTGCAAAACTTGCGCCATTGATATCTTGTACCCTATGATCAGGGACCAGGAATCTCTCCTTCCACCGCATGAAAACAGCCCCCCGATCACGATCAGGCATGGTCAAGTGGGGCCTCCTGAGCTCGTTCTTGACATGCCGGAAAGCGGGGAAACGTTGCCAATGGACCATATCTTCCTGTTCGTTGGCTCCCCACTTTTGGGTCAGGAAGCCGTAGCGGCTTCCAATGATTTCGGCGTCAAAGTACGTCGTTAACTCGGGCCAATCGTTGGTTAGGCCACGAATGCGGAGGTATCCGCATAGGAACGAGGAAGAAAAGTCGACGTCCTTTAGCACATTAGCGCATGGTGGGGCGGACGAAATGGTCGAAACATACGACAATGGTGACGTTGACATCGTAGCTGTTCCTGCCGCTCTTCTGTGTTCCCTGAAAGGTCGCTCCGGGATACAGACAATGGTGGCGCTGGGCGCGGACACGCAGGCGAGTAAT
Organism: Leccinum rimulosum; assembly: GCA_038091395.1. Classification (NCBI taxonomy): domain Eukaryota; kingdom Fungi; phylum Basidiomycota; class Agaricomycetes; order Boletales; family Boletaceae; genus Leccinum; species Leccinum rimulosum. The sequence continues at coordinate 19,596 of JBBPOJ010000367.1, forward strand.
GTCCGTGGCGGGGTCTGGTGTGGGCGCGGGAACGGGTAGGGGAGATCTCTGGGTCCGGCCACGAGAGACTGCATCTGAGGGAGAGCGCTTTTGAGGAGGAGTCGATTTGGAAGGGGTTACCGTGGTCTGTATGGAAAGGGCGGGCTGCGATGGCGGTGTGGGTTGTATAGGGGGAGGATTAGGATGTGGTAGTTGCATGTCGATGTCATCTTCGAAAACAGGGTCTTGTTCAAGCGGGCAGATGGATTGAGACGTCTTCACTGGCATCATCGAAAAACGACACGAGCGATTGCCAGGCCTGTGCACCTGCATTACATACTCAGCTATCAGTCACGTGTGCACCTTCCCCGCTTTTCCTTATCTGACAGTTGCACTGATGGCCTTTCCAGTCCTGCGATCGCGATGCGAGGTATGCATATCCACGTACAACCCTTCCTGGTGTAATAAAATATAAATCTGCAGAGGAATCTAGCCTGTGTAACCATACACGCGTAATCCCCTTTCCATGTCCTGCCTCAATGGCCTTGTACCAAAATGTCAACCGGAACTCTTTGATGTTTCTCCAGGCAGCTGAAATACAGCCAAACTCCAAGCAACACAAGGAACTAAGGGTTTGTCACATCGCTCCACACATTCTATCTGATATTCAGATGCTTGTAGACAACCATCCAGACTCTGTTTCGAAAGCATTTAGATCCGTTCAAGTACGTGGAAGAACAATCTCCCGGTCGAGTGGACCGACTCATTGCCAATGTATGTAAGCATGCTATCAATCATATTTAGACTGATGTCCAGCTTGCTCCAGGCCAAAACCACTCTCCCATGGTTGATCAAGTATGAGGCTTGTTGGCCGGCACGCGTCTATCTTAAGAGATATGTGGATACGAGGCGACCTCACCTCAAATGTACGATATATGAGCGCAAGAAATTGAGAGCGCAAAATTCATGCGTACCTCACAACGCGGTTAGTTCATTCGTATCCAGGCTGTGCTAACTTCCTATATGTAGTTCTAATTACTTCTCACATGGCACACAGCCCACCAAGAAACAGAAACGTCAAAATGATAATGATATGCTCGTAGGTCTATTTTTGTGGCATGATAAAATATCTCAGTTGATTATAGAAGGACCGTGATCCTATTGTGAGCGAGTTTCTGGGTTCCTTGGCACCCAGCCTTGAGCACCGTCTCGATGCTTTCGTCGAGTTGGGTATCAAAGATCAGAAAACTCTTGAAGCCTTTTTATCTTGGCCACAAGAAGCGCGGGAACAGTTCTTAGATGAGGGACATGGGGTTCTACGGCTCACAGCCCTCGAAAAACGAGGGCTATTGCTAGGCTGCGTTCTGTTTGCTCAAAAGGCACTACGGGGGTCTCTTGCAAAACTAGGATGCTTTCATCCATGAGCAATGGCACAATATTAATCACGAGTTTGATAAAATCATCCATTTCATCGACTTACTTCCCCTACAATCATAGGGGCTACGAGCGCGCTCAGAATGTATGATTTGTGTATGATCACAACAAAGAGATGATGAACTATTGCGAGTCGGAAAGAAAGTGGGTAAACAGAGCCAGATGATGAATAAAAGGACGCGTGGGCCGGTATGAATGACACAAGACTACGAGATCATAGTCGTCCCGAGCACATATGAAGATGCATTATCGTATTTAGATATCCTCCTCCTCTTCTGGGAGTGGGACAGCCTCAGCCTGATAATTGGGTCAGACACAGTCAAGCGATCACATAATAGAGACGATGATTCACCTGCTTCAACTCTTTTTCGTATTGGGCAATAATGTTTGCGTCCAGAACCACTTCAGCGGGAGCAAGAGCTGGTGCAGCAACAAAGTCAAGGCTCTGATTTCTAAAACAGAAAGGTTGAGGGACAGATGCAAACCATGCTGGTACCGGACTTACCCGACCAGCTTCCTTGCCAACCACAGGAAAGGCTTCTCGAAGTTGTAGTTCGACTTCGCAGAAATCTCGAAGTACTGGAGGTTCTTTTTGCGATGGAAGGTAACAGCACCCGTCTTTACTTTACGTTCCTAAAACATGGAGTAAGTGAGACTGATCATGGGAGAATAACGGTGCCCATTAACTCACCTTGACATCGACTTTGTTTCCGCAAAGAACGATTGGAATATTCTCGCAGACACGCTCGAGATCACGGTGCCAGTTGGGCACATTCTTGTACGTGATTCTCGAGGTAACGTCGAACATGATGATACCACATTGACCCTGAATATAATAACCATCACGGAGACCACCGAACTTCTCTTGACCCGCAGTATCCCAGACGTTGAAACAAATGGTGCCGAAATTGGTTGAGAAAGTCAAGGGGTGGACTTCAACACCGAGGGTGGCTACAAATTGCATGAAGAAAGTGAACATCGATAACATGACATAGATGCACACCGATGTATTTCTTCTCGAATTCGCCGGTCAGGTGGCGCTATGTGGATGGGAGGATCAGTTTGCGATCAGGTCAAAGGTTGCCATCGCGGCACGACTCTACCTTGACAAAGGTGGTTTTCCCAGTGCCACCGTCACCAACTAAAAGTGTTTTGAGGCGATGAGAAGAAAATTTTAGAAGGGGATGCGACGATGAAAATGCGACGCGAAGTGAGGGAATCAGGGCATCGATCGAGCATGGTAAAAATCAGTCCTCAAATAAACCACGACAAGGAAAGCAGGCATGTTGACTTACCAAGAACGAGCTTGAAGGTAGGGATCGGTTGTTCAGTCATCTTCTGAAACTACAGTATTTTATGTAGACAGGAGAGAGAGAGGCAAATTGAACAAAGTCAAGAAGAGAAGAAATCAAGACGGCTGAGATAAGGTTTTCCGTGCCACTGAGCGCGGTTGCCAGATTTGGCCATTTCACTACCACCACCGGTGAATATTTCTGAAAATCACTATGTCTTGCGTTGACATACCGGTAAGCTACCAGTTGATGATGCAGTGTGGTTGACTTGCACTTGCAGCGTGTCCAGTTGCCGTTTTACCCTCCACCAATGACTCCATATGTATGGAGACATATTTGCCATACCTGTGAATCGCACATCGCCCTTAGCGATGGGCCCATGTTCTGGCTCTGTCTGCGAGTCTTTCGTGCAGAGTGTCTATTATTCACTCGGTGTCCCCGCATGGACACTCGGGCATCCGGCAGGACGTGTGATCACAATGTTCGGCTTGTCGGCATGACCACTCCCCGTATAGGTCGAGGTCCCTTAGGTATTCCTGAAGGAATACTGCCAGGGACTAAGAATACTGCTATGCGCCTTACTCATCTAGTCCAGGACTCTCCCTGTCTTTGCTCCCATACTCCACCGCGTACTCTGCTCCTGCTCCCCCGTTCTCTATCCAACCCCGCCCACCATGTCTTCGTCCGTTCCCGTGGAGGAATCGGTACCAAAGGCTGAGCCAGGAGCGTCCTGGAAGCAGAACGAACTGCATGTCGTGCCAAAAAATCGCCTCGGGATCGTCTTTTTTGGCCTCATGTGTTCTACCTTCCTCGCTGCACTCGATCAGGTATCTCTTCACAAATCTTATCTTTGCATTTGCCTGACACCGCGTACAGACCATCGTAGCTACTGCATTACCTACTATCGTAGCCGATCTAGGTGGAGGAAACAACTACAGCTGGGTTGGGAGGTAAGCTCAACGTTCATTGTCATCGTTGACCTAATTCTCGTTTTAGTGCATATATGCTAGCCTCTGCGGCCTTGGGACCGTTATACGGAAAACTCTCTAATATGTTTGGTCTGTGTTGATTCCGCTTTTGTTATCTCATCCCTCTCACTTGTTGGATCGATAGGCCGCAAGCCAGTCTTGTACGGATCCATCGTCATATTCTTGGTTTGTAATTTACTCGGCGCGATCAATACGCAAATGTAACACCGTGTCCAGCTTGGATCAGGGTTGTGTGGTGCCGCCCAGACCATGACGTGGCTCATAGTTTGCCGTGCCGTGCAGGGAATAGGTGGCGGCGGCATCATGCAAATGGTCCAGATCACTATATCAGATATTGTAGCTCTCAAGGAGTAAGTCTTATGCTCTTGCTTGCCTCTTGCTCTTTCAAACTTGTTAGCCGAGGAAAATATGCAGGAGCTATTGGCGCTACTTGGGGCATTGCAAGGTGAGTAGTGTGCTTGATGATCAAAAAGAGGTTTCTCAATCCCTGTAGTGTTGTGGGACCGCTCGTTGGCGGAGTAAGTCTACCTCGAGCGAAGCGCTGTTTTTGGCTTAACCCATGTTCCAGGTATTCACCGATCATGTTTCGTGGAGGTGGTATGTTATCCAATTGAGGGTCGGATTCTTTGTTGACTAGGTTCAAAGGTGTTTCTGGATCAACTTGTCAGAGGCTTCCTCCAATTCAATGAATTATCTGATTTTCGAAATAGACCGACTGGCGGCCTAGCAGGGATTCTTCTATTCTTGTTCTTGAACCTCAACCCGCATCAAGGAAAATCGTTCCGCGATCATGCCAAGGAGTTTGATTTTATCGGACTGGTCACTGTGGTCGCTGGCGTCGTCTGCCTTTTAGTGGGGTTCAACTCGAGCGAAACTACGTGTATGTAAACCTTGCTGTAGACGGACCTGCTGAAAGACTAAATTCTACCCAGGGAAAAATGCGGAAACCATTTCTCTCCTCGTCATCGGAGTTTTGTTGCTCGTAATCTTTGGGGTCAACGAGTTATATACCAAGCGATCTGCGATCATTCCGCCACGACTGTTCAAGGCTCGTGTCTAGCCTTTTCCTTCTGCAGGTTCCTGATTTTTTTGTAGACTCGCACGACGGGCTTGATTTTAGTTTCCGTGTTTTTGCACGCTATCGTTTTCTTTACGGGTATGTCAACCCATGCCGAAAGTTTGACATATCATTTACTTTTTTGAAATAGGATCATAGTACGCTTTTCATTTTGTGGGTCGACCTCAGTACTGAGTAATGTTCAGCTATCTACCGATGTACTATCAAGGCACATTTACTTAATTCCCTTTTTTCTATGTTGATGGCTTACAACCTTGAATAGTTCTCGGTGCCTCGGCCACTAACTCCGGTGTCAAGTCAGTCCAATTCCCTGGGTACATACGAAATCACTCATTTCTGCTTCAATAGGATGCTTCCATATTCCCTTGGTGGTGCCTTGCAAGCGTCACTTTCGGGCGTGGTTGTTTCATACACTGGGTCGTACCGTCCAATTATGTGGTTTGCCTGGGTCGTGATGACCATTGGATGGGGCCTCATGATTATGCTGGACAGTACATCTAGCATGTGAGTGCATGTTCCTTGGGGGCTGCACCAGTATCTGTATCACATTTGCAGTGCTACCCAGGAAATATACCCACTCATTGCAGCCCTTGGCATTGGTTGCCTGTTCCAGGTATGCCGTGTCTTTCATCCTTCACAACCTAGTCTTCCTAATATCATCGGTAGACACCGCTCATTGGACTTCAAGCTGCCATGCCTCTCAAAGACATGGCCACGAGCACAGGGGCACTGGTCTTTGCGCGGTACGTGATGGCATGGACATTTCAGAGACTCTAGGCTCACGTATACTCAAGTACGCTGGGTGGTACAATTGGTATCACAGTCGGAGAAGCCATCATCTCGAGTACCCTCCAAGCAAAGTTGAAAGCTATCCCGGGGGTTTCTACTATCAGTGCCAGCGCCGCTTCGATCAATGACAGTATTAGGCAAATAGCTTCAATTCCTGTATGTGGACTCAGTGATTACAACGCTCTCTGACTTCACATTCATCTACTATAGGATATCACGTTGAGGGCTGCAGTGACGCAAGCCTATGCTCGCTCTATCAGTACGATTTGGCTTGTGAACACACCATTGTCAGCTTTTGGCCTCATTCTCATTGTCTTTATCCGAGCATATTCACTACAACGGACGATTGTTCAGGAGGGCACGGAGAAGATGGGCGATACCGAGAAAAGCGGGGCGATGGAAATGGCCGGCGGTGAAGCGGATTCTACCAAGTTGGAAGAAGCATCCATTGTTGACAAATCAAATCCTACGGAACAAAGGGCACCCAGTCTCGGCGGGGAAACTGTACAAGGAGAGTCAATTGTGTAGACGTCATAACAATTCCAGTTAATACAGGTGAATTATTACTGTAACGTTATTTGATCGCACTAGATGTATGTATGTAGATTGCCGCAGTTTATGTGGGTCTTTCGGATATAATTGCATGACGATCAAGTTTGAATATCATGAAATGCTAGTACAAGTTACTACTAGTAGTAGTGACGATCAGTCACGTGATTGTGTACGATGATTTGAATCTGCAACTTTCCACTTTTGCAGAGATACGCTCGAAGTGATGGCTGAATTTGCAGAGCCCGGAGACGTCAAGGGACGTCCTCGAAAAAGGATTCGGACCTCCACAAAATCTGCACCGTCAAAGACTTCTCAAAAACTAAACGACAATAACTTATTCGCTCCGTTCCGCGCACTTGGACTGGTCACGAATCACATTCCGTTTTACCTGCAAACGCGTTCTCATAAGGGTGCTACCGAAGGCCCGCGGATACATCTCCTCACATGCCTCGGCAGATCATGGGCACTTTGGGAGGGGGGGAAGATGACTCTATTATTTGTTGGTGAGTACACGCTTGTTGAAACCAGTGGGGTCTTCTGAAGGTCTTTGGTGTATAGGCCCGGAGGAACCAGACGCAATCTCATCCCTAGTCATGGAAGGCGATGCAATATTTGCGGCGTCGGGTGTCTATGTCGTTAAATATCTGAGAGGAAAAGAGGTATGTGTGTTCGATGTGCTTGAATTCCACCAACAACTATACAATAGATCACTCGAGTTGCAAATCCTCTTGGAACTCCACTGGCCTCTACGGTCATATTCGGATCTCTCTTGCTTGCCTTGACCGAGGATGGTAGTCGAATGCTTGTATGGGACGTTTCAAGCGACGGTGAGGGTAGCCCGTCGAATGGTCCCTCACGAGTCTCATTTTACTCTAGAACCTTTGTTTTCTTGTGCCATCCAGTTTGACATCGGCTTCACAGCAGTATCTCTACTGCACCCCGCAACTTATCTGAACAAAGTACTAGTAGCCAGCAGCGAAGGTGACTTGCAGCTATGGAATATACGAACTCAGTGAGTGTCGTGAGCTGTGTATCTGTACCATTGATTCACATATTGGTTCTAGGACGTGCATACACAAGGTTTCAAGTTCAAAACTGCTGACTACCCATGGCTTGTCAAATATGACCTCTTCCGCCATCACAGCGTTGGTGCAGTCTCCTGCGATTGATGTCGTGGGCGTCGGCTTCACATCTGGCGAAATATCCGTATATGACATACGTGCAGACGAGAGGCTGATGAGAATGTTCATGGAGGGTGGCACGATCAGAGGATTGTCGTTTCGAAGTGGTCAGGATCCTGCGTTTGCTGGATTTTCACTTTCACTTATCCATTTCCACGCAAGATGAGCACCAGGTTCTTGCCTCTGTTTCTTCGCACGGGCATCTAGCTCTCTGGGACCTGAACTCAGGCGGTCGCCTTTTGCATCTCATTAGGGGTGCTCATGACGCAGCCATCAGTGCTGTACAATGGGTACCCGGCCAGCCAATTCTGATAACATCTGGTGAAGACAACTGTGTCAAGGTGCGCTCCAACCCTTTGGGTTTTTGTTACCTATAACCGTAGACTAGCAATGGTTGTTTGACTCGCCTACCGCCGCTCCACGACTACTCAAATTCCGCTCTGGACATCATGCTCCACCCCATCTAATCAGATACTATGGGGAAGACGGGAAGCAATTACTGACCGCCTCGACTGACCGGAGCTTACGGTACACTTCTGTGGTCCGCGACTCAAGATCATTCGAGATGTCTCAAGGTAACCGTGACACTAGCATCACTGAACTAAGTCGTTGATGCCAGCTCGTTTTAGGATCCCTTGTCAAGAAAGCCGCAGTGCTTTCTAAATCTCTGGCATCACTGAAATTTCCGTCGATTACATCTATTTCCCACTCGACAATGCGCTCTAAGGATTGGGATGACGTACTTACAGCTCACGCTGACGAACCTTTGGTCCGATCGTGGACGGTGTTGAATAAACGTCTGGGAAAACACGCCTGGCCTTGTACCGACGGCGCCAAACGTAAAATTTCGCCAAGTTCTGTGAAGGTGCGCAACCTCATATACTGTATGGCCATGACTTAGGAAGTCCACTTAGTGTGTCTGTGTATCTGCGTGTGGAAATTTTGGTATTGCGGGCTCGTCGACGGGGGAGATTCACATGTGGAACATGCAATCTGGCTTGAAGCGGAAAACGTTCAACGTAGGACCCTGCCCTCCAGCAGTGGTAGAGCGGTTGAATGCTACGTCTACATCGAAGGTCGGTGAGCGTTGTATAACAGGCTTATCCACCGATGCTTTGAATCGCCTCGTTATTGGGAGCACATTGGACGGAACTATCAATGTAAGCCTTCCCAACTATTTGTGTTTTTCGAAGTTCTCATCAATTCGGAACAGTTTTTTGATTTCCACACTACAAAACTGGACTATACATTAGTGTTGTCCTCATCTGCCCAATCGATGGTCCTCCATCGAAACTCTGGACTGTTGGCCATCATTTGCGAGGATGCGACAGTGCGTGTGGTCGACATTGAAACAAGACGCATAGTCAGAGAGCTATCGTGTGGCTCGCAAGCTCGAATTCTTGACGTTGTATGGATTCCCGGTCATATCTGACACTATTACTCACTGACATCATGCAGGCGTTTTCACCAGACTCTCGCTGGATAGTATTTACATCCCTCGACTCAGTAATACGGACATTCGATATTCCGACCGGCGGCTTGATCGACGCTTTCCGCACACCGAGTATCGCCACGAGCATTGCGTTCTCACCGACAAACGACTTTTTGGCAACTGCCCATGTGGACAGCGTTGGAGTGTTCTTGTGGGCAAACAGAGCACAATTTGCGGAAGTCACTCTTCGAACGGTCTCTGAGCAAGATATTGCAGAGGTCTGTATGCCATCTATGCAAGGAGATGTAGAAGATGATGGTATGTATCTATCAGTTGGCTTTATTGATAACTCATACAATTATCTTCAGCCCTGGAAGCATTGAACGGACTGACGATGGAGGAGAAGCCTGTGGATATCTTCTCTACGCCTCCCCAGTTGGACGGGGATCTTGTCACCCTGACCTTACTGCCTCGATCACGATGGCAAACATTACTGAGCCTCGAGGTTATCCAAGTAGGTGTGACAGGATCATGAATTTGCCCAAACTAATTGGATGGGACACGTAGCAACGAAACCAACCGACAGAACCGCCAAAAAAGCCCGAACAAGCCCCTTTCTTCCTCCCTACATTGCCCGGTGTGGAGCATCGATTCGCCATCGAGGAAAAGAAGGATGAAAAGGCTGAAAAGAAGACGCGCCTGGACAAGACCATGGCCAAATCGA
>JBBPOJ010000368.1:0-29006 GCA_038091395.1 Leccinum rimulosum
CGTCATTGGCGAAATCAACGCGCGCAAGCAGATCCACACGATGTACAACCCACTCGAAAACTTTGGAGCTGAGAACCACTTTGGTTTCACGGCCCTCTTGCAGCGCGGCAAGCTCGGTTTGACAGCCGCTTGAAATGGAAAAGTGACTCAGAGGTCGAGTTCGATTTGCATTGGCATCAAGACGTGATTGGTATTTATGGGGAAAAAACCAACACCAAAATCCAAAAAATGTTGTGCTTATGCTATTATATATACCGATAATGATATAGTATAGCACAGTGCGATATCGCGAGGGCGAAGTGTAATCTATTAGACTTATTTATCGATCCCAGTTATATGGTGCAATAGTTGTTGTTGAAATTCCGGACCATAGAGTCTATGAACTTGTTGTTTATCCTGATCTGTCATTCCGATTGTACTCCTGGTGCTGAACAAGTAAGTACTGATGTGCTGTACTATCAGGATCACTGTGCGATGGTTTCTAGAATCTCTCAGCAACCATCAGCCATTCCATGCATTCCCAAAATCTCCCAGTGCTTCCTCGGATACTAGTTTGTGAACTACTATCTCTGATCCCAAGCAGAGATGCGCTACAGCGCGCATACGATATCTCCGAACTGGGGTAATGAGTGATGAGTACGAGTGATGAGTACTACCGATGCCCGCAGTGAGATATTTAGTATACGCAAGGGTACAATCACCGCTACACACATCCTCTAGATCTGACGTTCGCCGGGCTAGCTACACGATAATGGATGCTCCTACAGTTCCATAATCTCACTGACAACATATTCCGTCATCGCGGGATATCTTACACATCCTTTCTGACATTCACCGCGAATCCACGATGTGCGATATTCGGTGCCCGTGACGTCGCCGGTTATGACCGTTCGCTAAGCGGTACTAGTTGCCCCCGGATTCAGTTATTGAACTCCGGAGAAGCTCCCGAAAACTATCTCAAAGCTATCATGGACGTCTTGTGGGTGTTGGCAGATAGTTTAGCTGGACCTGGTGATAGCGGTTGGTCATTTTCATGACAGACTCACTCGTGCGGTCGCATCGGATCGCCTTGCAACCAGACCTATAAATCAGTCGCGTTCGACGTTGTTCTATTTCTCCAGAACTACGATAATGGACGTCATACGAGGATTCAAGGAAACAAGGATCAGCAAGATCACAACACCAAGTGAGTAGTATCTGGGGAATCTGTTTGCGGTGACTGAGCGTTGATCGATCGGGAAAATTAGCGATGGATGCGTTCGTCCCCTTCCTGAACAAGAATAAAGCAGATATAGAAGAGATCGAACGCAAAGAGTTCAAGTACGGCGAGGGAGATCGCCATTATGTGAATTGGCCAGCCATGTCGACCATTCGAGTCTCTGCTGATGCGAACACATCACTCCGTGGTGATCATTGACAGTTGGGCGTTTACTATCCTCCCGCCTCTGCACTCTCCAGCTCCAATGGGAAGCTCCCGGTTTTCTTCTCCATCTATGGCAGTGGATATAACACTGGCTGGAAGCGATTTGCCGAGTCTTATGAGATGACATACCGTTCAGTGGGTGCCTTCTTCGCCAACCGCGGTTTCTTGACTGTCATCCCCGACTATCGGCTCTCACCGAACGTCAAGTTCCCTGCGGCCTCGGAGGACGTCCATGAATTAGTCGTATATATATTGACTTGGAATACGGAATGCTTAACTCTTTCGCAACACAGCACCCATCAGAGATCATGTATCCATTTACCAGCAGCAATGAAGCCAGCAGGATAGGTTGTGTCAGGACTGGGACACCAATGCGTTGTGTCTGAGCATCAATTGTCAATTCACCTCGAGCAAGCGATCCGAGTCGACAGAGCCTAGTAGCTTGACGATCTGAACCTCATCTTTCTCTAACATTTGTCAGGTTTGGAAGTACATGACGAGACAAGCGTGCCAAATGATATCAAGCTTGCATTTTCGTCGTTTCTGGGTCCAAACAATCGGATGAAGGGGTTTGTAAACCGGGAAAATTCCAATCTCTCTGAGCGCTGAGAGTAAAATTCTGGTATCGATCAGTGGTACCACATAGGTATCATGGTGAGCCTCCAAGAAACCTACTTTATGATGCGATTGCAAGTTGGTGATGTGATAAAGTAGTGGGACTGTGAGTCAAACATCTGTCAATAGACCGATGAATCGTTGAAGGCGGCGTGTCGCACTGGCGGAAGAACTCGAAGGTGCACCGATTACATCAGCAGGTTGGTATTACCGTGACTACGCCAAGGCTCCTCGGAACCGTTGTCCTTGGGCTTGAACCCGCGACGTTGAGCTACACTCACTCTCGAAATGATGCGTCGTCGTCGAGGTTCTACCTTAGTACTGCCGGATATGTCGGTCCAAGCGCACGGCGGTGACACAAAGTTCACTGTCACCATTTCAAACGGACTTTCGCCGGTGCACGCATCCAAGAAACTGAAGCTGCTCGCCGTTCCCTGACTTCCACAATACGTCCACGGAGGACGTAGTACCGAGCCGTCTAGAAAAAAAATCAAAGGCTGTAAGTTTCGACCGCATCTCTTACGAACGTCGTCGATTGGACCGTGACCGCGACATTTGACGATCGCTGGCTACCTAGGACAATTGGATTCTTTGTCGAGCTTGCAAGTGACGAGAGCGAGCCTTTGCAGATTTATATATTTTATCACAAAATACGTGTTCTACTTTTGTTTCTGACCTCGCACTCACCGCTTCGGATCAGGTAGTGAAACCACAGATGTCTCACCGTCTTGCGACCGATCGGATCCGCAAACAGACCAGAATTAGGCTCGTTCTTCCTGCGACTTCCGGCTGAAAGTCGATGAGGGCACCAGGAACGTCGGGCAGATCAAAGTGCCGGATGTGCTGCACAAGGCTGAGTACCTGACCTGGTTTTCGAACCAGGTTGTGCGCGGGTTATGAGACCCGTCCTGGACATTCCAAAAATCAAACAGGGACGTATTGAAATGCTCATCAGAGCGGTGACCCAACTGAATAGTAGAAATGAAAAATGAAAAGAAACCGTCAGGGATACAGGATGATACTAAACAAAGAGCATGAACAAGAAGACAGCAACTCCCCGCTCTGCATTCAGGCGACATAAAACGAAGACTTATTAAAAGTGTCCGTGCTCGTCCGTCTGGCGCCCCTCTCCGAGGATTAGGGCCGGACCACCGACACGCTCGTGCGACAATGTACATTACGAGTAGGCGCAGGTAAGGGAGCGGGATAGATTGCGGTTTCGAGCTGCGAAAGCTCTCGTCAGGGGGCGCCGTTACCCCCTTCATCTGATTGTTTTGATCCAGGAATGACGATGATTGTCAGGTCCTCACAAACGACAACCCGAAATGGGAGGTAATGAAAGCAAGTGAAGTCGAATATCAAGACTAAGGAATACAGCGGGACCACGTCCACTACTTATACGCTACAACGAGACAAGACTGAGACGAGTTACGAGACATCAAGGATTGTCTACCACGAAACAAGAGCACGCAGACAAAAGGCGAGACTGAACAAGGCGCGGATGCGGCGCAGGTGATTCGAGCAGACAAGACCCTTCGGGCCCTTTTGGACTCTCGGCAGGGAAGCGCTTTGACAGGTTCTGACAATAATTCAAGGTTGATACCATTCGGAACAGAAAGATGAAATTCAGATCGGCGAGCTAGGCTCTGTATCGACTCGGATCGCTTGCACGAGATGAACTGACAATCGATGGTCACACACAACGCATTGGTGTCCCAGTCCTGACACAACCTGTCCTACTGGCTTCATTGCTGCTGGTAAATGGATTCATGATCTCTGACGGCTACAGTGTTGCAAAAGAATTACGCATTCCGCCTTCCAAGTCAATATACGACTAATTCAAATCCTCGCCTTGATCCACTCCGTCACGTCGTACCCCCACTTCTCTCCCTCTTCATCCCCCATGCTCAGCGCCCAATTCGAGCTAATATGGTTATGCCCTGCCGCGACGTATGTCTTCTGTAGATCCCTCCCGACGGCCCTGAACTTCTCCCTCATTTCATTCTCCATGGTCTCCCTGACCTCGAACCTGAGCCATTCAGGCTCCCACTCTCCCTGAACGAGCAACACTTCTGGGAACGTACGCACGTACTCCTCCCCAAGATTCTCCCATAGTCCGCGCGGATCCTTCACCTTCATCTGTTCCTTGTCTCCGAAGTAATAATGATGGACCGGGCCAGAGATGGTGTACGTCTCCCCGGGCACGTCGAAATAAAACGGAGTCCCGTTCATCACCAACGCGCGCACCCGCAGACCCACCTCGGCGGCCCTCTTGTCGAAGCTCGCCCGCAACGGCGGATACGAGAACAGCGAGAGCGTGTGCGCTGACCCTGCCGAGTGTCCCAGTACGAAAGCACAACCCAGGTCTAGTTCTGCGCGTGTGCTCGTTGGGTCTGTCGCCGCCTCCGCCACCTCTGTCGCGTGTTCCGCGACCCAGAGGAGCGCATCATGGACGTCCTCCGAGGCCGCAGGGAACTGGACGTTCGGTGAGAGCCGATAGTCGGGGATGACAGTCAAGAAACCGCGTTTGGCGAAGAAGGCACCCACTGAGCGGTATGCCATCTCATAAGGTTCGGAGAACCGCTTCCAGCCAGTGTCATATCCACCGCCGTAGACGAAGAAGAGCACAGGGAGCTTCACGTTGGGGCTGGAGAGTGCAGAGGCAGCGGGAGGATAGTAAACGTCCAACTGTCAATTGTCACCAGGGAGTGACGGGTTTGTATCAACAGAGACTCGGACGGTCGACATGGCGGGCAAACTCACATAGTGGCGGTCTCCCTGGCCGTACTTGAACTCTTTCCGTTCGATCTTCTCTATATCTGCTTTATTCTTGTTCAGGAAGGGGATGAACGCATCCTGCGCTAAAAGTCGTCCCGTCGATCGATCAGCGCTCAGCCACAGAGTCCTCAGATACTACTCACTTGGTATTTTGATCTCGCTGATCCTGGTCTCCTTGAATCCTCGTATGACGTCCATTGTCGTAGTTCTGGAGAAATAGAACAGCGTCCAGCGCGACTCATTTATAGGTCTGGTTGCAAGACGATCCGGCGATGCGACCGCACGGGTGAGTCTGTCATGAAAATGACCAACCGCTGCTGCCTGCCTAACTATCTACCATACCCACTTGTCGATGATAACGTTGGAGATAAGTTTCATGCCACAACACTTGGATTCGAGCGAATGTGGTTATTCCTTCTAAACGGGGATCATGGGGCCGCAACTACGTAGTTCCGCTTAGCCAACGGCCATATCCGGCGATATCACGGGCATCGGAGTATCGCACATCGCGGATTCGTGGTGATTGTCAGAGAGAATGTGTAAGATATCCCGATGGCGCAATATATTGTCAGTGAAGGTCAAGTTTTGGAACTATAGACGTCAAGAAGAGCGGCGCCCATTGTCGTGTAGCTAGCCGGCGAACGTCACGAGCACCGCCGGGTGAGTCGGGTGACCTGTCTTGCGTCCTTGCGGAAAGCCAAATTGTCGGCCCAGGCCGCGATTGTTAACTTTCAGTATGATGCGTACGATATACTCTCGTTTCCCCGTGGCGGAAGCATATCAGTTATCATGTAATCACAATTCTGCCATCTCCGAGTCACCCGATTTGAATCACATCGTTTCCCTTGATATAATGCCACGTCAAGGTTATATCAAGGGAAACGTCGTGATTCCTCCCCATGATACATATCAACTTCGCTCCATGATTCCGCCAGGCAGTAATGAGATCTGAGATCCGGTAGGCTATGCGTGCCTTATTCGTTTCGTCAAGGGGATACAGCTACAAGACAAAATGTGGAGAAATTGCGCCCAGTCTTAATTGCGACGTTGAGTCGCCTATCGAACCAAGCGTCGTCGAGTTGTATGTATCGTTTGAGATTTTTTCAATAAACATACATAGGGGGGTCATATAATTCAGCAGTTTCAACTTCGTCCATGAACTGAGAATCGCATTTGACTATCACCGCCGTGAACTTAAGCTTGCGCTGCCAGCACGTCCGCATATAAGTATAACCACTGTATAAATAAACTTACCTTCAAGTTACACATCCTCTCTGTGTCATCCACCGCATATTCGGTCACCCGTGCGGCAGTGCCCGTGACGCCCGCCGGCTAGCTATGTACACGATAATGGACGCTCCTCTCGACGTCTATAATTCCAAAACCTGACCTTCACTGACACCATACCATGTGGAATATCTTACACATCCTCTCTGACATTCACTGCGAATCCACGATGCGCGATATTCGGTGCCCGTATGTCGCCGGATATGGCCGTTCGCTAAGTGGTACTACTTACCCCAGAATCCCCGAAGTTTGAGGAGTAACCGCACCAAGTGTTAACTTGTGATTGGAGGAGAAATTATGAAACTTATCTCCAAAGTTATCATTGACAAGTGGGTGTGGTAGATAGTTGGGCAGGAGACAGCGGTTGGTCATTTTCATGACGGACTCACCCGTGCGGTCGCATCGGATCGCCTTGCAACCAGACCTATAAATCAGTCGCGCTGGACGCTGTTCTAGTTCTCCAGAACTACGACAATGGACGTCATACGAGGATTCAAGGAAACCAAGATCAGCGAGATCGAAACACCAAGTGAGTAGTATCTGAGGACTCTGTTTGCGGTGAGCGCTGATCGATCGACGGGACAATCAGCAATGGATGCGTTCATCCCCATCCTGAACAAGAATAAAGCAGATATAGAAAAGATCGAACGCAAAGAGTTCAAGTACGGCCAGGGAGACCGCCACTATGTGAGTTGGCCCGCCGTGTCGACCATTCGAGTCTCTGCTGATGCGAACACATCACTCCGTGGTGATCATTGACAGTTGGACGTTTACTATCCTCCCGCTGCCTCTGCGCTCTCCAGCCCCAACGGGAAGCTCCCGGTGCTCTTCTTTGTCTATGGCGGTGGATATGGCACTGGCTGGAAGCGGTATGCCGAACCTTATGAGATGGGATACCGCTCAGTGGGTGCCTTCTTCGCCAACCGTGGTTTCTTGACCGTCATCCCCGACTATCGGCTCTCACCCTATGTCGAGTTCCCTGGGGGCTCGGAGGACGTCCACGATGCGTTCCTCTGGGTCGCGGAACACGCGACAGAGGTGACGGCGGCGGCGACAGACCCAACGAGCACACGCGCAGGACTAGACCTGGATTGTGCTTTCGTACTGGGACACTCGGCTGGGTCGGCACACACGCTCTCCCTGTTCTCGTATCCGCCGTTGCGGGCGAGCTTCGATAAGAGGGCCGCCGAGGTGGGGCTGCGGGTGCGCGCGTTGGTAATGAGCGGGACTCCGTTCTTTTTCGACGTGCCCGGGGAGACATACGTCACCTCCAGCATAGTTGTTCATTACTTCGGAGACAAAGAACAGCAAGACGCGAATAATCCGCGCGGACTGTGGGCGAAAATTGGGGAGGAGAACGTGCGTACGTTCCCGGAAGTGTTACTCGTTCAGGGAGAGTGGGAGCCTGAATGGCTCAGGTTCCATGTCAGGGAGGCCATGGAGAATGAAATGAGGGAGAAGTTCACGGCCGTCGGGAGGGATCTGGAGAAGACATACATCGCGGCAGGGCATAACCATATTAGCTCGAATTGGGCACTGAGCACGGGAGATGAGGAGGGAGAGAAGTGGGGGTACGACGTTGCGGAGTGGATCAAGGCGAGGATTTGAATGAGTCGTATATATATTGACTTGGAATACGGAATGCTAGACTCTTTTGTGAGACAGCCATCAGACTCACTGCCTCCAATAGCAATGAATGTATCTTGTGACGCCTTGACATCAAGCCAACAAGACAGGTTATGTTAGGACTGTTGTATCTGGCTATCGATTGCCAGTTCGTCTCGAGCAAGCGATCCGACTTGTCGATACAGAGCCCAGCTTGACTTGTCAAGTCGAGTGTACGACGAGACAAGCGTCCTGAATGATATCAAGCTCGCCTTATCGTCATTCTTGGGTCAAAAAATTGGATGAAGGGGCTGCCGACGCAAAGTGGGGCTGAGCGAAACCCACCAGGAAATTTTTCAATCTCTCCAAGCGCTGAGAGTACGCGAGTAGACTTCTGATATCGATCAGTAGTGCCACAAAAATATCACGGTGAGCCTCCAATTAATGACGCGATTTCTTGTGGATGTGATGAAGTATGGATGGAAGGCCGTGGCAAAAGGTCTTGCGAGCGGAAGCATAGCCATGCAAGACTTGCTAGGTTTGGACTTTTTTTGCCTCGGAGGCAAAAAAAAAAAAAGTCATACCTTGACCGACTTCACGAACCGGCTCGGTACCGACGCTTCACAGCTGGCAAAAGCCTCGATGACATCAAATGCTGAATCCGTGAAAAGTGACGTGATATTCTTGTCCCCCGCTCGATCATCATTCACTCGTTCCGGAGATTTACACATCCCGCGCTCACCTGCAACTTGATGGTGATCAGCTGTTCGATCTGGTCAATCTGGTCATTTATGGGTGCTTTGGTGTCGAGCCCCGGAACGGAGATGGATGTGGGGTCTGTCCCCGACGGACTCCATCGCGGTGGGTTGGGTTCGATGGGGTTGGTCATCGTCGGAAATATGAGATGCGTGTGGTCACGCATGAACTGACGCGTCTCCCACTACTAGTAAATACAGATGTGACTACACGTCATTTTGCTACTTGAATTCTACAGAACTAAAACTAAAACACCCCCTCCAGGTCAGGAACCGCAATCTGCGCAAAACGCGTCATACCCACAACACGCGGCCTGTTCATCGAACGCGGCGGCAGCGGCCCAGTGGACCTCAGACTGTCCAAAGACCTCGGAAGCCAAGGTCTCACGGGGGTCGAAGGGACGCTGCTCGAATCAGCTCTCGACAACGAAGGTCGACGTAGACGGGACGTCGGTGTCGAGGGCGGGTTCGCGGCCGAAGGTGACGGTGAAGGTGAGTTTGACGAATTCGACGTCCGTGACTCGGAAAAGGACGAAGGCGGAATCGCGAGTCGGTGATAAGTTTCTTGAGATCGCCGATGGTATCATCGGGGCTGCATCTGACACGAACTGTCCAAGGGTCAGGCGAGGTAGTAGTAGGCGAAATAAATGGCAGACCTTTGCGACCGAGACGATCGTTTGCGATAACCTAGAGAAAGTGAGCCAACGCTAGCAAATAGGGCCGAGGAAGCGCGGTCGCAGTTATGTCAGATGCTGCCGATCAGAGACGAGGAGTCAGAAGATGACTCGATGGCGACAATGTCATCGTCGTCGTCGTTCGTGTGTTTGGCAAGCAGCGGCGGGATGGGGAGTTTGCGAGCCTGGCGGACCAGTTTGTACAACAAGGCCAATTCCAACAGAGGTTGAAAATACAGTCATTAGGACAGAGCGGATGTGATGAAGGGGAGGGAGATAGACGAAGTGCTGTCGTGTGTGTCGGTACTAGGCTGAGTCTCTCCTTCCGAGTCATTGCACCTATGTGGAGGCTTCGAGTAGTGAAGCAGCACAGCCACACATTGTGACCCCTAATAACTCCACTTCAAGACTAAGACGTAGTACAAGGAATCAGAAGATTCGATATGACTAGCTCGATCCTGAAACCATGGCAGATCCAGCAACCTGAGTGTCCTGGCCCTGCTCTACAGAGAACGCCACAAGCGAAAGGCACAGCTGCGATAAATGAGCACTTGGACTTCGTCGGGACACAGTGAGTGTTTTCTGTTATGTTTGTCAATCGCCTCAAGGTTTGCCACAGGGTGCACAATATTCGCCGATGGATCAGGCAAGACGTCAAAGAATTGAAGAACATTCCTGTTGACCAGATGTTGAAAGAGATCCTTGTGGATTGTGGTGAACCGGGACAGTCGTTCGACGAAGACGCCAAGACGAGCTTGTTGACGGATTGTCTACAGAAGGTTCTGCCCTTCTGCAACGGCAAAGGGGACGCCAAGATGAAAGAAATCGAGGCGAAACCAATCGAGGGGAAAAAGAAGAATAAGAAAAAGAAGATAAGGTCGTCCAGAATCAAGCAGAACCTTAAGAAATAGTATGATTTGATGACACGACTTTCGCGACGAATTCTGATAGGTTCTACAATGTAGCTCAGCATTGTCCAAAGCGCGCGAAAAGGAATTATACCCTCTCTTCGTCGAAGCGGCCAACACTGCCCTCCTGTTCCTGCAGGAGCTCGAAGTTGAATGCCTTCGAGGGGCTGCCAGTGACGACTTGATCTGCTTTCAGGTCTCGGACCCGTCGAGGTTGAAACAAGGACACAAAACTCGGACTTCGGAGCGTAAGCCGGATGTTATTGTTGTATCCGAGACAGACATCCGGATTCGCGAAGGCGAGTTCTTATTCGATGTGACTGCGAGGCGTCCGGGAACCCCACTCGAGTGGCGCAATGTCCGCGCCTTTGTGGAATTCAAACAAACTACCAAGGTCAAAATGGATTCCCCTCCGAAGTCGTACCGCTACAAGCCTTATACTGCACCCACACCAGAATATCTCCGACTTCAGGGTCCTGAGTATGTCCAAGTCGCGATGTCCAGTGCCAAACCTCAGTTGGTTCTGAAGCCAGGTGAGCACTCTCTTAATATATTGACTTCACAATAATCATCTTATTTAGGCGCATCTTCTCATCCGCTGGGGAAAGTCATGGAGACCGATTCACGCGGTCGTAAACGGACTTCTTCTGACCTCACCCTATCTGAGTCTGGGCGAAAACGCCAAAAGCACAATCAGCAGAAAGAGGACTACGATCCCATCGTCCAGGCTGGCGATTATGCCGCAGAATTGTTTTCCACTCACGCTGGTCGTTTGCATGTATTTGGCCTCATTATCGTCGGTGGGTCACGGTATTCTTGTCTTCTTGATGGCATACCTACCTAACAGACTACGATAGGTGACATCCTTTACCTCTGGCGGTATGACCGAGAGGGCGCTATTCAATGCTCTGGATTCAATTTTATCCTGGATCTTCCGCGGTTCCTGGTTCTGCTCCTTGCAATGCAGCGCTTCAACAATCGGGACTGGGGCCTGAACCCATATATTGATCCAGATTTTGGCGAGCGGCGACCTTACGAGATGACCGTGACTGACGCAAAGGACAAGCAGATCACGCTTACGCTGGACCTCTCTGATGAGCATCGGGTTACGCACTACGGTTTGAATGGCAGGGCTACCAACTTGTTCTCTGTGAAATCCAGTGATCTCTCCAACGACGATCTAGTCGCCAAGGTCTCCTGGCCACAGGTTGCGCGCACGAGCGAGCCCACCATCCTAGGGAGAGTATACAAAATTGCGAAGGACGACAATGACGTGAAAGGACACGTTCCACAGATGTTAGGGTACCTGAAACTCGAGGAGACGTCCACAGAGCATATCCGGAAGCGTCTCGGTCTCGATGTAACACCTCAAAGCTCTCGTGTTTTATACATGCTCGTCTTTCGAAGGTTGAGACCAATCCGTGAACTCGTCGGGGATGACTTTTTACGAGCCTGGTGGGCGACAGTGAAATGTAAGTCGTGTCTGTTGGTAAACTTGATACAAATTGTTTATCCTTGCGTCAAGGTCACCTTGCTCTTTGGAAAAAGGGGGTCTACCACAAAGACATCAGTGACTCGAATCTGATGTACTACAAAGATGATGAGGGGAATATTGTGGGTGTACTGAACGATTTCGATCTGGCATCGACACAGGATACTCCTACTGCCAGCGGCACCCAACGAACCGGTACACTGCCGTTCATGGCTTCGGCCCTCCTTAAAGATAGTGAGGGAAGAAAAAAACATTTATATGAACATGATGCAGAGTCGTTCACGTGGGTCCTAACTTGGATCGCTCTTCAGTACAGCGATGGCGCGCCCCGCGAAGACGGCGAACGACCGCTCGATGGATGGCTTGGAAAGGATGCCGTTGAGTGCCGGAAGGAAAAGTCGTCCTTTTTGGTTGACGAAGAACTGTGGTCCCTGACAGCTGGTAATGGCCATGAACGAAATTGGGAGTTGGCGAAGGATTGCATCCGGGAACTGCTGCGCAGGATAACTGACATTGCTAATTCCATGGATCACTCTCAAACTTGGGACACTGATGAAGCATTCAATACTCTTCTGCAGAAGCCGTACTCGAATTTGTTGAATGTGTAGTACCCATTAGCAGTCTCTGGTACATATTCAGCAGCACGCTGGTTATCGTCGTTCCCGCTGACCAAGAAGCAGTGTGGTCACGCATGACTGACGCGTCCACTCGCAAAAACGAAACATACAGATGCCTACTACAACGCCATTAATTGTACTGTACAGAACTAAAGGGGTTGGAGCTAAATCATCCCCTCCCGGTCAGGAACCGCAATCTGCGCAGAACGCGTCGTACCCACAGCCCCTGGCCTGTTCGTCGAATGCGGCGGCAGCGTCCCAGTGGACCTCAGACTGACCGAGGTCTCACGGGGGTCGAAGGGACGCTGCTCGAATCAGCTCTCGACAACGAAGGTCGACCAACTTCTTGAAGGTCCAAGGCATCGATTACATCAGCAGGTTGGTACTCATTACTCCTGTCAACGTTGGTTGAGCCCACTCTCGAAATGAAGCGTCGTCGAAGTTCTACCCTAGTACTGCCGGATACGTCGGTACAAGCGCACGACGGTGACAAGAAGTTCACCGTCACCAGTTCGAACGAACTTTCCGTACATGCATCCAAGAAACTGAAGCTGCTCGCTGATCACAGCGTCTGTTCGCCCTTCCCTGACTTCCACCATCCGTCCACGGAGGACGTACGAGCCATCTATGCACTTCTCTCTTCGCACACACCGGGAGGAGCTCCCGTGTACGGACCTCTGACGGATTCGAACTCTGCAACGACGTGCGGACAAACACCAAACGTCATCGACGCGCTCATTGATACCATACTCTCCCAAAACACCTCGTCCGCCAACAGCTCCGCCGCCAAGCGCTCGCTGTACCGCGTCTTCGGACGTGGTGAACCCAGCTTCGAAAAAATAGCGCACGCGGACAGACAGGCGATCGCAGACGTCATCCGATCGGGCGGCCTCGCAAACCGCAAGGCCAAGATCATCCAGGAGGCGCTCGTCTCCGTGAAGATGAAGCATGGGAGGTACGACCTGCAACATTTCGCGGCGGAAGGGGCGGTGTCGGACGAAGAGGCGATGCGAGAGCTGGTCACGCTCAATGGCGTCGGACCGAAGACGGCCGCGTGCGTGCTGTCGCTTTGTCTCGGACGGCAGGCGTTCGCGGTGGACACACACGTGTTTCGGTTGTCGAAATTGCTGGGATGGGTCCCGAAGACGGCGGACCGTGTGGGAGCGCAGGCTCACCTGGAGCTCAGGATTCCACCGGAACTCAAGTATGGATTGCATGTGATGATGGTTCGTCACGGGCGTAGTTGCCGCGGGTGCAAGAAAGATGGGAAAGGTCCTTGTCCCCTAAAGAGTTGGCTGAAGGAAAGAATCGTCATGCAGCCGGACTTGGCAGGATAGTGATGGCAGGTTTGCGACCACTTGTCGCCGGAACCTTTTATCTGGGACGACCGTCTTCATCTGAACATCAACATCAAGTTTTTACGATATCTCAAGCGCAGGACTCATAAGCAACGCATCCTCCCCGTCATGATCCATGTAAATAATATGATCCATTAATTTCTCGTCTATCGTGTCGATCGACTCACCAAAATTTGATTTCGTGCATAATGTGAGTGTCTGGGACAGTTCGATTGTACATTACCTTGATATTTATGACAATCAAATGACTTTGGAAACATCGAAATTGTGCCCGACGACGATTGCAATGACCCATCACCGTCAGAAAGCATGTCGAGGCACATAACTTAGCTTCCGATAGGGTCGTGCTGACCTTGAAAGTATAATATGCACGTAATAGTCCCTTCACACGATCCACGACTATCCCAATGCGGCGTACACGTTCTGTGACTTCTGTCGAGTTCCTCTGACCATGTACGTCGCACGACACGGCCATCTTTAACGCCCTCCATCTCTCAAACTACCTGTGTGACGTACACACACTGTCCAGTACGCTGGGAACCCAGTCCTGACACCCGGGGACGTGGATGGAGTTTTGGGATCTCTGACGTGTGTTGGTCAAGGATCAGACGGATGCTTCCGCCGTCGGTGGTGTGCCGGTAAAGTACGTGAAGGAGAGACAGTGACCGTGACCGTATGTGGTGGAGAAGGAGGATACGGTAGAGAAGCAGGAGTGGTTAGCAGTCGTTGGGGGTGCAGTTTGAGGTGGGTTTCCAATTTTCTTGGGTCGAGAAAGTCGAGAACTGACTGGCGCACTGTACTGGGACAGCTGCTGCAAACGGCACATCAGTACTTTGAGGCTGGAGGCGAACGAATGCGGTACACTTCGAGCATCAGGCTCTGTCGGCGGTACAAGATTCATTCGTTGTCCTTACCCCGGCCACCATCTTCGTCTCCAACTCTCCATCCCCGTTCTCCCCCCACACTTATGTCAGAGTCGCGGAGTTCAAAGAAGACGCGTCGCGTCGCTCCTCTCTACATCCCTCATGTTGACATCCCAAGAGAAAAGTCTCTCCCGGGTCGACCGATTCCGGACGCAAGCAAGTAGTGGTGACCGAAAGAAGACTCGAGAAGCCTTCAAGGCGGCGGTGATGCGGGTCGAAGGGGAGGCGCGGTGGGATGACAAGGCAAAGTTGGTGAAAGAGAAGGCGGACTGGTGCAGAAGATTTTGGGAGGCGATGGTACGTGTTCAAAGACCTTTCCCAGTGTTGTCTAGCTAACGAATACTGTCAGGATGCGCTCGAGGTTGCACAGGTGGCGGCCGAGGCTCTCCACCTTGACACGGAGATCGAGGAAGCGGTCCTCGGACTGATAGAAGAGGCCGAAAAGAAGGCCAAAGAGTGGGAGGAGCGGTCAAACACGTCTCTGGTGGTCGTCGAGGAAGAGCCGGAGGCAACGCAGCATACAGCAAAGGAGGTCAAGGAGAAATGTGCAGAACGAGGGCCTATGTGGGCCTGGACTCGGAAGTCGGGGCAGCTGGATGCTCTGCTGGCAGCAGGAAGGAGAGCAAACATAAAGAAGAAGGTAGTCGATGCGGCAACAGTGAAGAAAGTAGTCAATGAAGCAAAGTCGAGGACGGAGGACGGTGAGTCGGTGAGGCCGACAGGGCTAAAGGTGCGTAGGCGGTGGCTCGGTTGCGGTCATGGACTAACGGTACCACAGAGGCTTCGTGACGAAGACAATGACAGTGAAGATGAGGTCGACGGCAACAGCAACACTGCACCGGCGAAGACGGTGGAAGGCTCATCGGTGACTTCCCGGGAGCCTTGCGATTCATGCAAGAGGGCTCGGGTCACCGGCGAATGCAAGGAGTACGGCGGGGCTGCAGGGGCCGCATGTGCACGGTGCCACAGTCACAAGATCCGGTGCAACTGGGCAGCAGGTCGGCAGGGTCTGAGGAAGCGTGGCAAGGTAGAGGTTGTCATTCCACTGTTCCAAGGTATGTGACCCGGGGTATCGGTGATTGCGCTGGGCTAATGGTCTGTCAGATGGGAAGCAAGGAGTCAGAACCCAATCAGCGAAGGCCAGCTCTAACAAGAGAGCTTTGCCGATATCCCTTTCTTCCGACGAGGAAGATGAAGACGTCGTGAGCGAGAACGATGCACCTGTGAAGAGTAAGGGCAAGGTGGTGATGAAGACAGTGACCAAGATGGCGGCGAACGGTAACGCGGCGACTCAAAAGGAAAGGGTCGAGCTGCACCGGCGACTAGACGGACTGCAGGGCCGCCTCCTCCAAACCGTGGCGGAGATGAATGAGGTGAGGTTGGAGCTGGCGGCGCTGGACGAGGACAAGTAGGGTAGTAATGCAGTGTCCTGTAGTGTAAACATGGAATGAAATTGGAGTAAAGAGGTGTGAAATCAAAGATAAGTCCAGAGGTTCATGAGTATATGGGCTTTCCGGCAACACCTGTAGCAGTTAAAATGATATATCAAACCATGCTACTTAGCACAAAAATGTGATACATGAACTCAGCTAGAGTCAATGTAGTATGTGATATATCAATGTCTATAGAAATCCACTGTGCCTGATACATCATTCATGCTGCTTACCGGCGAGTTCACCAAGTCCTGCTCAACTGGTGATATATTACTCAAGCTAATTATGATACATCAGCCTGAGTACCTGTAAAAATCCACCATGATTGATATATCACTCAGCTGGCACATGACATCAACAAAAAAATGACACAAGAGAGGATTGAACGAAAGACTTTATATAAGTACAGCAACAAACCAATACACCACAAGTCCATAGATATTATATTGGAATTAAGTATATATGTATAGATCCATTATACTCTTGGTTCAAAAAAATTCTAAGTCCAAAAGGATCTATACATATATACTTAATTCAATTAAGTATCTGTGGACTTGTAGTGTATTGGTTTGTTATCAGTGTGCTTACATAAGGTCTTGGGTTCAATCCTTTCCTGTGTCACTTTTTTTGGTTAATTTTGTACCGGTAGACTGATATATCAGTATCACTGAAGTGATGCATCACTCCATCATACAATTCAACCAGTGATACATTACCCATGCTTGTCATGACTAGCTCATTTTATGTATCACATTTTTATGCTAATTAGCATGTAATGATATATCATTATCACCACATCGCCTCATTCATCTCCATCCCGGTGATCTTTTGTAAGTACACTTCTTCCCACCGCTTCTCATGTCATTTTTTAATAGAATCATGCCTCCCGGGCAACACCATGCGGCGTATACCCCGCGGCCGGTTTTTCTCTGGGCGGTCATTACCTCAACCTCGACACAGACGTGACCACTTGACATTGCAGAGACTCTTTGCCAGTTTCCTCCTCCGCCACTGCATTGTGGTCGCCTCCCGTTTTCCCTTCAATAGCGCCAGCCGGGTTTCAAACCATCTCCTTCGATCATACTGACCACTCGATAAAACTTGTTGGCCTCTTGCCTCCAGGATGCCAGGCGTGCGCCGACCTTTTCTTGAGGTCAATCACAGATCCATTTCAACGTACTGGCCAAATTCATGGGCGTTTCCACTGATACTTCACAGCGAAGGAGACGCACGGGGGTCGCTCCTGCTGTGCTTGCAATGAAGAGCAGCAGCATCACACCAAGATGGAAGCAGAAAGCTTTGAGGTGCATTTTCTACGTGATCTTGAGGACCTCGGCAAGGTAACTTTTATGCCCGAATGCTCATCCCTCTCGTTGTCACCTAGCGCCCATTTTTGTGTATGAAACGGTCATTCGTCTAACTAAACTCTGCAGAAGCAAAGCTGAAATGGGTCCTTCGACATGAGCGAGGATTTTGTCAGACCCTGGCTCTTATCTACTGGGTTTTCACCTCGATGACATTCGTCTCATAGGTGTTTATGCTGTCGGAGATGTAAGTACTGATCCCAGGCAGCATCCCGGGACCCCAATATGGTGATTGTGCCATCGACAACAATAATTGCTAGCCTGCGCATGCAGGCTGTCAGTTTCGACCACCACGCCGGCTAGATGCACCCTGATGTACAGAAGGTCCCCATTGGTGAGCCTATGCGGATACGGGCTACCTACCTTGATAAAGAAGATGTTCAGGGCTGACGAACGCAAGCGCACGCAGCACGTCACACAAAGTTGCAGGGCAGCGCTCGCCCCACACACTTCCGAGCTGCACATATTCAACCTCTTCGGCGACGAGGACGACACCCCATAAAAGCCTCAATACCCTCGTTAGTTGCAGAGTAAAGCTCTGGTTCTTGACGCGATCGTCACTGCCCGCGGCGCTAGCAAGAGGGGGTGATAGCAGGATGAAGTATGTACTAGTCGTCGTCCCAGTCGACCTGGCTTACGTCCGCCCAGCCATACCTATGACGAAAGAGAAGTTTTCAGAACTCGAGTTGTCTCTCCTACACCTACAACAAGACGTCGAGACGACACCGGAGATTCATCTCATCACTCATCCTGTCATCCAGCGGTCGTCGAAAAAGTCTGCCTCTTTCTACTCCTTGTTGATCATTACTGACCTCCAAGTGCAGGCCCAGGTGATGGGTCGAAGACCAAACATCTCGCACATACCACCTGTTTAACGATAATCCCTTCCTGAACACATTCCACGAATATTTCAACTCCTGGATCAAGTCCATACAGTCAATCACAAAGCTTACCTGAGACGTATCTTCTGTCACTGCGTCCCAAGAAATCAATCGCTGGCTGAGCTGGGAAAGAGCCTTGGGGGGTGGCGAGGCCCAATGGTGGTGCGAAGGGACACATCAAATACCTAAGTACGAGGGAACCATACAATGATACAAACCTGACATGGACTAGGCACTGATATGTACATACAGAATCCACTGATCCAGCGGAACACTACCCGCCAATCACTTCATCGTCCTCTGCAGCGCCAACGCCGCTCGCGTGTGATCCAGCCTACCACATCCATCCAGCATATTAAAACTTGGATGTGATCTCGTTCGCATGCGTGTCGTCCGCCGCCCACATCGTCCCAATCACAGATCGGAACCCTGCGACCCTCCTTATATCCAACCGTGGTGTGATATGCAGATAGGTAGGCAAACTCCGTGTGCTCCAACTGGCATTCCATAATGCGTTCGATCGTGAACGGACCATCGTGGAGGACCAACGCAGATTCAAACGGTTTTTCCTCCTTTTAGACACCGTGACAAGCAAAGTGAACACGTTCGTTCTTTCTCAACTCCTCGGAGACCCGAGATACATTCGATTCCAAACCTTCAAGGCGCGTGAGCATGGCGAGACCTTGCATAAACTCAGCGACAATGCCCAGTTCGCCGCCAACAGAAAGAAGAAGCTTACTGTGGCCATTGCCGGTGGCTTGACCTACGGCGAGAAAGCAATTCTCATGTATCGAGGACTTCACCAATAGGACATTCCGCCTAGCATGAATAAGGGCGGTGAGAGTGGGGGTGTAAGAAGATAGGGTACAGATGAGAGAGATTGGGTTGGCCCTGCCGATATGGACCGGAAGCATGTTGAATGGTAGAAGAGAGAACTCGGCAATTGGGCACCACCAGATGCGTGTGCCAGGTGGAACTGTTGTCGGGTAATGTGCAAATTTGAGTGATTGTGAATTGCAGATCAACATAGAGATCGCACAGCTTGTTGTGCTGATCTGGACCCAGTGAATAAGTATCTCTGATGAGAGTCGAGTAAACTGGTTTGCAAGGGACTGTCCTTCCTCACCCGACACAATGACGCCTTGAAGAGGGGAACGGCGACGAGCAATCTGGTATACGCCGCGACCTTGCTCCAGTAGCTTGACCGCATGTTTTGCACAGTGATCGCGGAGACAAGCGGAAAAGGCATAGATTGCTAGGGATGAAGCGAAGTCCTTGAAAATCTGGAGATGATCGGGGATAGATGGCAAAGTGGCGAGATGCTGAACAAGTAGGCGAAGAGATGTTTCGTATGCAAGAAGGACTGCGGGATGGTGGAAATCCTCAGCGTCCGTGATCCATTGCTTGACTGCAGAGAGATCGACCGGTGAGAGTATTTTTAAGATATTTGACAACTCGGTGTAGAGCCTACTGAATAGATCTAGAGTATCTATCCTTCAACTCGCTCGACTGCGTGAACCGAACATGGAGACAAGGTGCAAGTCGACACAATGATTATGATCGGTCGGGGTGGCCAGGCGGGCAAAGGTCGAGGGCTTGTCTCGCTAGGATGATGGCCTCATTGAGGTCTGTCAAGATGAAGAAACAGCCAGAGATGCTCGTGCTGATTTGAAGACAATCAAGGGGAAGCTTCGTAACGCCGTCCCTCATTGAGGTCTGTCAGATCTCCTTGAAGTAGCTCATAACGCATGAAGAGGTAGCCTGCGACATTGTTCGACGACGATGATCGATCTGGGTGCCCTGACGGGTGAAGGTCGAGGGCTTGTTTCCTGAGGACAATGGCCTCATTGAGGTCCGTCATATCTCCAACCAAGCTGCTTATAACGAGTGCCAAGATAGGTTGCGACATTGTTCAACGACGTTGATCGAACCGGGTGCCCTGATGGAAAAAGGTTGAGGGCTTGTCCACCGAGGATGACGGCCTCACTGAGGTCCGTCATATCTCCAAGTCGGTTGTAAAGGGTGGAGAGATAGAGTGCAATATTGTTCAACAATAATGATCGAGCCGAGGTCTAGGACTTGTCTCCCGAGGATGATGGCCTCATTGAGGTCTGTCATATCTCCAAACCGGTTGTGACGATTGAAGAGGTAACCTGCGACATTATTCAACGACGCTGATCGATTTGTATACCTTTTTGGGCAAAGCTCCAGTGCTTCTCTGAAATAGACACCTGCTTCCTCGATATCCGCTACCGCTCCCAGATGGTTGTAACGACCCTGGAGGTGAAAGGCAAGCTCGCTTAGTGAGATTTCTCGGGTGACCGGGTGGGAAACGGTCCAGCACTTGGCGATCAAGGACAATTGCCTCGCTAATGTGGTCCGTCCCGTCCCCTTGCATGAACTTGGCGAACGTTGACTCCGCTCGTGCAAGTATCCGATCGACTGAAACAGTCGCCTCTCCGATCGAGTCCCTCTGGGCCCCTTTCCCATGCTTGGTAAAAAGAGACTTTGCTCGAGACCACCGCTGCTTGGCTGACGTGAATGTCATTTTACTGAGGCTGCTCTCGAGACAAAACAGTGAAATAAGTACCCTATGATTCCATCTTGTTTCGCTGAGGGTTGGGACGGTGAGGGGCAAGGCACTGGTCATTGGAAAGAAGACGGTGAAAATCTTGGCAACTGACCTGGGGCGTTCCGCATTTTTTGTTTGCACAGCAATGAGTATCAGCCCGAGGTGAAACCTGGTAAGTAACGAAGGTTCGTCCGAGAAGGTTCGTCACGGACCCAGCAATCGCTACCGCTTAATCCCCATGTTCAAAAATGCCCCGACGACTTCAACCTAGGCGGGGAACACGTTTCCACCGCACCGAACTACTAGTTCGTTGACATGTGCGAGATGGGTGTGCGTCGTAGAGGTAGTTTGAGAGATGTCGTAGGGTGTCGAAGATGGCAATGTCTGTGACCAGAGCATTCGACAAAGGTGGACACGTATACGTACTGCTTTGGTGAGAATGGAATCTTAAAGTGCGCATGAGACTGGCGCCGCGTCCATGGTCACCACAAAGGCCCGGGCACGAAGCTACCCCAACTTGAACCTACAAGAAAGTCGTCAGCGATGATGGCTCCGACTCGGAGGGTGAATTCTGTGCCGCCGCCGAGGACCCACAAGACGACGCTTCATCTACCCGACCTGAATCTTTACGGTTTCCAGGGACAAGTTGTTGAAGAGTCTTCCTTCTTCCTCTACTTTGACGGTGGTAGTGGTGGTCATGGTGGCGGTGGTAGTGGTGGCGGTTGTTGCCGTTGCCGTCGTTGTGGCCATCGTGTGCGACATTGTTTGGGGATAAGTGACTGGCAACCACGTTTCCCTTGAATCCCTTCACCCCGCAAAGCAAAGTGGCGCGGTGACCGCTATTGCTTTTGCTCACTTCGCTGTCCGACTCACTCAGTCGTTTAGACTTTCTTTTCGCACCCACCCGCCACTCCCCTCAGAGCCCTGTGCCAAATCTTTCCGACTTCACTGTTCAGTTGCCCATCCCAACCCATAGCTCGCTTTGCCCGATGGTTTGGGCACACTCTTGGACCCGATTGAAAACCCTCAGTTTTCCGCCCACCTCATTATGTCCGGAGCTCGCCGTTCATGTATCCATGCCTGCATACACTCACCTAGAAAACTGAGCTCGCCATGCATAGACATGTGGCAAACTTACCCTCTCTGACACACATGCACACGCACCCGCTCGCGCCCTTAGACTCCCCGGCACAACGAGAGTATACGACGGTCGCCGTACATCGTTGTGACATCCCTTGTTTGCCCTCGTCCTCGCCTTCGTTACATCACCCCTCCTTTGTGTCCATGCGGGCGCACGCACCACCTCGCTTGCTCACTGATCCTCCTGCCCTCGCCCTCTCCTGCCTTTGTCCTCGCACATCACTGTCGCTCGTGACGCCCTTGCTCGCCTACCCTCACTCACGACACGGATGCACAAGGACACACGCCTGACTGCCCTCCCACGACGGTGTACACAGGAACCGAATGCACAAACGCGCACGCAACTTATACATGGACACGTGGACCCTCACGCGTCTCGCACTTGCTCTCCGCATGCATCCGTCCTGGTCCTCCTTCCTGATCTCGCATGGCAGTGACACCGTGTGCGGAAGGGTGCGAACATATACCTATGCTCACAAACGCCTGGTACACGATGACGACGTTACAGTCGCATGTGAACTCTGACCCCCTGACTCCCAGCTTGACGGTGATCACGGATGGCAAGTGGTTCAACTTACTCATCGTTCATCCGATCGCCATTTAGCGTCTTCAGATGAGGTCGCTACTTTACCTTGTACGTGTACAACACAGACTCCGTTTACAATGGTTCGGTTTCAAGTCATTTCAGTGACCTTGTAAACAAGGTAATATACGAGGCAACGATACAACGACACAAACGTGACATGGACTAGGCACCAATATGTACATACAGAACCCGCTGATCGAGCGGAACAATACCAATCAATGAGTTCATCGTCCTCTGTGGCGCCAACGCCGCTCGCGTGTGATCCGGATGAACGTTGCCAAACCTGAATGCGCTCAGCAATGATGGTCAGTTTACTGCCGACGGAGAAAAGCTTGCTTTCGCCTTTCGCGTTCGCCTGACTCACAGCAATGAAATGTTTCTCCTCGTGTATCAAAGTCGTCGCGGATGGAAGATTTCGTCTCGCACGGATGAGGGCAGTCAACGTGGGAGTGTAAGACGAGATGTACGGATGGGAAAAACCCCTTTGGCCGTTCCGATACAGATTAGCCGCGTGTAATGGCGGAAGGCAGAGCTCGGCAGTGGGACACCACCACATACGTGAGCCAGGTGGAACTGTTGTCGGAAGAAAATCAGCAATGAGCAAGACGACCTCATCCCAAAATATTCTCAGGAAGCGAGCAAGATCTCTCTGGAAAGAATGCTTACCTGCGCGTAACGCTAAATGGTGCCAGTGGTCGGGATGAACGACGAGTAAGTTGAACCATTGTGATCATCGTCAAGCTGGGAGTGGGGTTAGAGTTCGCATGGGAAGGCGTTGGTTGATCGTAACTACCGTAATGTCATCTTCGCATACCAGGTGCTCGCACTCTTCCGCAAACACGGCGTCGCTACCATGCGACATTGGAAAATAATATGAGGACGGGCGCATGAGGAGAGCGAGTGTGAGACGCGTGAGGGTCCACGTGTCCATGTATAAGTTGCGTGCGCGTTTGTGCATTCGGTTCCTGTGTTCGCCATCGTGGGAGGGCAGTCAGGCGTGTGTCCTTGTGCATCCGTGTCGTGAGTGAGGGTAGGCGAGCAAGGGAGTCACGAGCGACAGTGATGTGTGAGGACAAAGGCAGGAGAGGGCGAGGGCAGGAGGATCAGTGAGCAAGCGAGGTGGTGCGTGCGCCCGCATGGACACATAGGAGGGGTGATGTGGGGAAGGCGAGGATGAGGGCAAACGAGGGAGGTAACGACCTACGGCGACCATCGTATACTCTCGTTGGTCGAGAGCACACGGCAGTCGTCGACACCGTCTTGGATGCGGTGAGGGAGGTTACGCGGACGACTGGGGCAAGGGCAGTCGCCATACGCCGTCCTCGACGAGTTGAGGTGATGATGGACGAGGTGGGAGGACGAGGTGGGAGAACGAGGGAGGGAGGGGCGGGACAGGAAGACGGCGGAGTGACGGTGGTTGCATGTGCGTCACGAACGAGCTCGAGGGCGAACTACGTGGCAAGAGAGAAGGTAAGTTTGCCACATGTCGAGCTCAGTTTGCTAGGTGGGAGGGCAGATTATAAGTATGAGGTGGGAAAAAAAACCCCCCGAAGAGAGATTGGGAGCTGGACAACCCAACAGGGACATGGACAAGAGATTGGGCGTGGACGCCAAGCGCGGTCACCACGCCACTTTGCTTCTGTCACTATTATCCCCGAACGACGTCACACACGATGGCCACAACCACAACCACAACAAGAAAATTTCTCAGCGAGTCCATGGAAATAGTAAAGATTCAGGTCGGCCAGATGAAGGGTCACCTCGTGCGTCTTACTGCATCCTCGGCGGCAGCCACCTAATTCGCCCTCGGAGACATCATCGCTGACTACCTTCTTGTAGGACAACGACGAGATCATGGACGCGCTCAAGAGCGCCAGTCTCATGCTCGCCGAGCTGCGCACGTCGTCACTCTCACTAGAGCAATATTATGAGCTCTGTAAGTGCACGCGTCCACCTGTCGCAAGACATGGCCATCTCAGGCTTCTACGCCCTCTCGAACTACCTCTCGACGTACTACACACACACTCCAGACACCATCTCGCAGACATCTACGAACTAGTCGAATATCACCCCCTGCCTCAACCTCATGATCACCGTCGGCGTACACATGTTCCCTTACGTGACCTTCAAGGAAATCGTGAAGGACACGAGTAGAGGCGTCATATGGGCTCTTTCTACAACACTATATCAGCGGTCAGACCACGGATTACCTGCCCGTCGGGACCGATTCCGAGTGAGCCCTCTCCGTACCGCGTCATCCGTTTGCTGACCCAGTCTGATCCCTCAAGGGTCCCTCCCAGCGTCCGTGCTCGCGAATTTCATAGAAATGAACAAGCTCTGGGTTCGGCTCCAGCACCAAGGTCACTCGCATGACCGCGAGAAACGCGAGATGGAACGTCGCGAACTCCGCATCCTCGTCGGTACCAACCTCGTCCGTCTCTCCCAGCTCGATGGCGTCGATCTGGAAACGTACCAGAAGAGCATACTTCCAGCTATACTGGAGCAAGTCGTCAACTGCAAGGACGTCATCGCACAGGATTATCTCATGGAAGTCGTCATCCAGGTCAGTGTTCACGTGTATACTGTTCCGGAATTGATTAACGACGCCTGTAGGTATTCACAGACGAGTTACACCCTCTATGCGCTTGGACCGTTTTTATCCACAACCGCTCAGCTACACCCGAAAGTCAACATCAAATTAATCGTCATCGCCCTCATCGACAGACTGGCGGCCTACGCAGCCCGCGATGCGGAGACCGAAGACCCGGAGGAGACCAAGAAACAGGAAGAAGGCGCTGCCAAGCGACCGCCGACTAGCAGAAAAGGTCAGGCTGGCAAGAGACAGGGCTAATCTTGCTTACAATCAGCCGGACGCCAAAAAGGTCGAGGGCGTAGATGCTTGGGATAGCGCGGTGGAAGAGCCAGAGAAGAACATTGGGGTGAACGGTGTCTCGCCAGAAGAGGGAAAAGGAACGGAAAAGGAAAAGGATGATGTGCCTGCGAGAAAGTTCCATGACATACCAGAAGATGTCCAACTCTTTGAGGTCTTTTGGAAACAAGTCGAACTCATCAAGGTACGTACGGTGAGATATACGCGAATTAGTAAGGTTCTGACAATGCGGTAGCAGGCTCAACCAGACTTGTCAATACAAGACATCACGGCGCTCTTGGTCTCGCTCACAAATCTCTCCCTTAGCTGCTACCCTGACAGACTTGAATACGTAGATCAGATTTTGGCTTTTGCGCACACCAAAATCAAAGCGTATTCCGAAAGTACGTGTTATTTATAAATATATGTGCTTCCACTCCTGACGACGATCTCATGCAGCTCGGATCTACATGCCCCACAAACGGCAGCGAACTTGCAGCGCTGCTCGTCGCCCCGATCAACTCGTACCGATCCGTGCTCACGTTGCTCACCATCCCGCACTACGTCCCGCTCTGGACACAACTCTTTTCCACAGGGCGTCCGATCATGCACAGCGTCGTCTCGAGCGTGCTCAAGATGCCGGAACTTGCACTCGTTCAATGACGGTGACGTGCAAACGAACACTGACCAGTACCTTCCTCCTCACCGTCCCAACCCCTCATTGAAACGAGATAGAATCACAAGGTGCTTATTTCACTGTTTTATCTGCGAGAAGAGGCTCAGTGAAATGTTAACATTTACATCAGTCAAAAAGGGGTCCGAGCCTCCTTACATGACCGAGCATGAGAAAGGGGACCAGAGGGACTCGATTGGAGAGGCGCCTGCTTCAGTCAAGCAGATACCTTCACGAGCGGAGTCAGCGTTCGCCAAGTTTGAGCAAGGGGACGGGATGGACCACATCAACGAGGCAATCGTCCTTGATCGCCAAGCACTGGACCATTGCCCACCCGGTCACCAGAAACGGTGGAGATCACTATATCAGCTTGGTCATCATCTCTGGGGTCGTTACAACCAGTTGGAAGCGGTGGAGGACATTGAAGAAGCAGTTATCTATAGCAGAGAGGCATTGGAGCTTTGCCCAGAAGGGCACCCAAATCGTTCAACGTCGTTGGGAAATGTCGCACTCTATCTCGCCACTCTTCACCGCCGGCTTGGAGATATGACGGACCTCAATGAGGCCATCATCCTCGGCAGACAAGCCCTCGACCTTTGCCCCGTCAGGGCACCCTCATCGAGCAATGTCGTTGAACAATGTCATAACCTATCTCTCCTCAATGAGGCCATCATCCTCGACAGACAAGCCCTCGATTTTTTCCCGTCAGGGCACCAGGATTGATCAACTTCGTTTAACAATGTCGTGAGCCAATTCTCCACTCGTTACGACCGGCTTGGAGATACGACGGACCTCAATGAGGCCATCATCCTCGAGAAACAAGCCCTTGACATTTGCCCACCTGGCCATGCTAACCGGTCATGGTTATTACGTACACTCGCGCGTTGTCTCAGTGATCGCTACACCAAGGCGAACGAGTTGAAGGACAGTCTCTACACTGAGTTGTCACATATCTCTCAAACACTCTCATCAGACGATCTTTCTGCAGCGAAGCAATGGATCAAGGAAGCTGAGGATTTCCGCCATCCCACAGTCCTCAGGCTTCTCGCATATGAAACATATCTTCGACTACTTGTTCAGCATCTCGCCATTTTACCATCCCTACCCAATCATCTTCAGACTTCCAAAGACCTCGCTTCATTCCTAGCAATCGATGCTTTTTCCGCTTGTCTCCGCAATCAATGTGCCAAAAACGCGGTCGAGCTTCTCGAGCAAGGTCGCGGCGTATTCTGGACTCAAATTGCTCGTCTCCGTTCCCCTCTTGAAGATGTCATCGCGTCGGGCCAGGAAGGACAGTCCCTTGCAGACCAGTCTACTCGATTCTCATCAGAAATACATGATACAATTCATTCACAACGTCCAGATCAGCACAACACTTTGTGCAGTCTTAATGTAGATCTGCAGCCCACAATCACGCAAATTCGCACATTACCCGGTCTCGCTCGATTCCTTCTTCCCTCTTCCTTCTCCGAACTCCAGCACGCTGCCAGTGGGGGTCCTGTGATAATCATGAATGTCAGCCAGTATACGTGCGATGCATCGTTGTCTTTTCCGACAGACTCGGATCCGGTTCATATCTCATTGCTAATAACCAAATCCCGTGTTCAGGATCTGTCGTCAGACCTCCAATTTCTGACTTTGGATGCAAAGACAATGGACGTTGGGAGAGATCTTGCTCTCTTCCTGCGAATCCTTTGGGATGAGGTCGTCTCACGTATCTCTAATCCGTATCGGAACGGCCAAAGGGGTTTTTCCCATCTGTACATCTCGTCTTACACTCCCACGTTGACTGCCCTCATCCGTGCGAGACGAAATCTTCCATCCGCGACGACTTTGATACACGAGGAGAAACATTTCATTGCTGTGGGTCAGGCGAACGCGAAAGGCGAAAGCGAGCTTTTTATCTAGAGTCTCGAAGGAGCTGAGGACGAGCGAGTGGGTTCATTTTGCCTGCCACGGTGTCCCAAACAGGCAGCAACCCTTTGACTGCGCATTTGGCCTCTACGGCGGTCGGTTTACTGCGGAACGGATCATGGGATGCAAGTTAGAGAATGTGGAGTTTGCCTACCTGTCTGCTTGTCATACGACGGTCAGAGACGAGGAGAGTCCAGACGAAGTAATCCACCTGGCGTCGGCGATGCAATTTGCAGGGTTTTGGTCTGTGATTGGGACGATGTGGGCGGTGGACGAGACAGATACGAACAAGATCACAACCAAGTTTTACGAGAATATGTTGGATGGATGTGGTCGGCTGGATCACACACAAGCGGCGTTGGCGCTGCAGAGGACGATGGATTCATTGGTTGGTATTGTTCCGCTTGATCAACAGATTCTGTATGTACATATCGGCGTCTAGTCCATGTCATGTTCCTGGACCCTTTAGGGTTCCAGGTTTATCGATCGTAGTGGCGCTTGTGCGCCATGTCCCCGACTCGATCTCCATAATAGAAAGACTGTAGGATGAGACGGGTTAGATGAGTGAAATAATGGCCCAAGTCAAATCTGCAAACTCCTGCGGAATTTCTCCGCGATACAAGCCGTTTGCAAGCGCTAATTGAGGCAAACTACTTCAATTCAAAGGTGAGAGTCACTCTGCAGTTTTCCGGTAAACGTTTATAACTTTCGCGTGGTGCCTGGACGTTTCAATTCTACAAAGTCGTCCCCCACTATTCGTGGGAGTCGGGGAAAGTATCTATAATGCAAACGACTCGGAGCCCATTCTTCGACAATACACAACAGGAGGGAGGAAAGCAACAATAAAAGATACGGCCCGGGTGGGCAGAAACTAAGGCAGGATTTTACCACCTGCTCGGTCTATCAACCCAGCCGCATCACAAGTTTCAGCGACTCTCGTCACGAAGAAAAAGACCAGTGACACTCACCCGAACGTCCCACCCGCAGGCACCGTCTTGTACGGTAACCCTTGCCCGTTTGCCGTATTTAAAAACACCGTGTTACCCCATCACGTTTGCACCGTGTTCGCCCCGATCGTCCCATTCATCGGATACTGCAGCGCGAAATATATGAAAATGATAGCTAAACCTAAACCCGAG